>WOGN01002679.1:0-16341 GCA_015342105.1 Leptinotarsa texana
TTCGGTTAACTTTATTAATTTTGTAATTGTTTTTTCAGGGTTTCAAATCATTTTATATTAGATTAGACAATGGAAGTCCGAACTGATGAAATGACCCGAGTTGTAAATTTAGTTCTGGCAGATTTTCAATACATCATTCCAGTAATGATCTTATGAAAAGAGCTCTAACCATTCAGAGGTTCCTTCAGTTCTTAAACCTCTTGGTGTTAGTCGAGATGATGGAAAGCGTTCAGACGGGACGAGTTTAATTCCTTGAAAATTTGGGAAACCTATGGTTTGGGACTTCACCTGCGTAGATACAGTTGCAGCTCCACACCTTGCCGCTACGTCTGATTCCAGTGGTGCAGCTGCTATGATTGCAGAAAAATCAAAATTTTGGAAATACTCTACTTTGCTAAGTTCCTGCTGTTTATTTCCTGTTGCAATTGAAACTTTCGGTGTTTTTGACTCAAGTGCTTCTGAACTGTTGAGAGAAATTGGGTGGAAGAATGATAAATTCCACCGATGACAACCGTGCCTATTCATTTTTAATTAAAAGAATCAGTATCGCCATTCGAAGGGGTAATGCCACATCGATATTGGGTAATATTCCGTCTACTCACAAATCAGATGAAATATTCCTGAACCCACAAATCAAATCAGAATTTCCTATGAACAGCACAAAATGGAGTTAGCAGATTGATCATATCTCATTTTTCTCAGTAGTTGCAGAGGGAAATAAACAAGTTCTGGAATTATCACTCTCCCACAAATTCAAAAAAACTACCATGAATCCATCTAATTCAGTTTCAATCAATTTACCTTCAAATTCCTCATTCGAACCTATCATCAGCAGTTACCCTTGTGCTTAATGGGTTGAAAAATAGTGGCAACACCTGTTTCATGAACAGTGTAATCCAATGTTTATCAAATACGAGATGGTTACTGGAATATTTGAAAAAGGATGAGTACATGAAAGATATCAATACTAATATTTCTAGTATGGAGGGTGCCTCATTCAAAGCTTTCGCAGAAGTTAATAATAAATTGTAATCAGAAAAATCAACCGATCGAGCAGTGAACACAATCTCCTCAAAAAGTCAGATGTGTTGCCCCTCGATTCATGGGTCATGCATATCAAGACGCCCAGGAGTTCCTTCGTCATCTTTTAGAATTAATGAGAAACCTAAATTGACCTTAACGGAGATGAACGAAAAATTGAGCGACAGAGAAGCACAAGAGTCACGGTTGATTTATTTGTGTACATATAACTCTAACATTGTAGATTATTTCGTTGGTCAATTAAAATCTATGATGAAATGCACACACTGTGGATACTCATCTGTAACTTTCGATCCTTTCTGGGATTTTTCACTCCCCATACCACAAAGAACTGGCCAATTGAATTTATCACAATGCTTAGATTTATTCACAAGAGGGAGAACTTTGGATGGACACGAAAACCCGACTTGTTCGAGTGGCAAGGAAAGAGGAAAATGCAGAAAGTATCTATCAACCCATAAGTTTCCCCGTATTCATTCATTTCGAAAGATTCTCTCTAACAGAAAGATTCAGAGGCAAGTTAACTGTCGCCATCGAAATTTCTCTAGATGGATCAGATATGAACATTTATGCAGCAGACAATGTGACTCCTTTCCACTTTCGAATCACAGTGGTTCTACCTACAGCTGACATTATACAGCATTTTGCAGACATCCTTATACTCGCACGTGGCATGAATAGAATGATTCACACGTGTCACAAATTTCACCAAAATCGCTTGTGAGTGGAGATGCATACATCTTCTTTAATGAGAAGGAGAATACGAGTTTGCACCTTTGAGCGTTTTGAAAAGTTATTTTTGAACTGGTAATTTTACTATAAAAGTCGTTGTTCATCATAGTATTGTTGCTACCAATAAAAAATCTTCAGTACACAAAATATACTATAGAAATGTAGCCTTTCATGGCTGGCGTCAATGTTTTGATTGGTTTCCGGATTTTGCCGTGGTTTTTTTTGGTTTTAATCTACAACTGCCACAGTTGAAACGTTTTGGAGATTATAACCAAGGAATACCAAGGAAAAATATTAATTTCAGTTTTAGTTATTTCAAAACATTTATTTAATTGATTTTGACTATTTTATCATGTCTGTACCTTATTATGCAGAACCGTTAATTGAAAATCGGACTTAAATATGAAAATTACAAAAAAAATTTAAATTTCCAACTCTGCGGAGCCTGTGAAGGTCTACGTCTGTACCCATAATGAAATCATTGCTTTCACAAATACATGGTTATTTTCATCGTAGTGTGTCGTATTATACAATACAATACCCAAAGCGCGAGGAATTTGAAAGCTTCTCAATATTCAATATTTCAATTTTTATTGAAACAAAAACTAACTGTTACAGGGATTATTTTGGAAATATCTATTTTCTTTTTAAGTTGAATCATTTCGAATATAGAATATACAGAGAGGTTTTTTATCGACCATTTTTTGATATTTTTACCTTCCATTATCTGAAAAAATATGAAAAGTATAATGGAGGACTTTATACAGGTGTAGAAAGGGCAAACCTTTTAGTTTACCTCGACAAGTTGCTGCGTAAAATCGAAGTATTTCTCACAAAGAAAAGTGTTCTATTTATCAGTGACTTGTCGTTTTTAACAATTTTGCTTATCAAAAAATTGCAAAAAATTATAGGTACAATACTTATGTTAACGTTTCAGAATCTGCCCCCTTCTTCAGAAATAGACAAAAACTTCAAAGATATTTGCAGTTATTACTATGCTGATTAGTCAAAAATATGCATTTCGTAATTGAATAATGTCCATGTCCTGCTGACTTCGATGAGTATGATTCAATCATAACTGAAATCACCCCATTCAGAATTATTGACACGCAAACCGAACTCTCGAAAAGAGGAAACCCCCACTGCTTCCCGATTTTCCGACAACTATCGTCATTATAGAAATAAACGGGGTTAACAAAATCATTTCATCCATGCGTTTGATGTTTCAACCCTCTTCTGTCACTGTTTCGCCCGCACCTTGCGGGGGTTGAAAAAGAGAGGGTGAAGCCGGGCGAACCCGCCAATAAGGAAACAGGTGAAGGTGCAATATGTTGTGGTGAACTTTGGTAATTTAGTTCAAATTTGTGTTTTGGTACCTGTGGATCTATTTTCGACATTGTTTGTGTTCGGTTATTACAGATGACACAGTTGATCTTCTTTCTGATACATCTTCAGGTTTGTCAATAACTCAAACATTTTTTCATATACTGTTCCTGATGACTATGGACATTTGCATCATATTTTTTTCTAAAAAAAAAGCGTCAGAGCTACAAAAAATTGACTCCATTCAGGAAACTAAAACGATTTCATACCGAGTAATATTTCTTTCTTTTTCATCCTATAGAGTAGTATTGAGTTCCATTACGCTTTTTTTATTGGCTAACCAAGTTGGCATCACAGGGTGCTGCTTGAACTGTCAAAATATCTTCCTCAATTGATTTGCCTTGGTTGTGGTATCAAGACAAATTCCTTTTCAATTTCATACAAATGATCTTATTAAAATCTAATGTGTAAATTGCTGTGCTGATAATATATAAAAATTGGTCAAAATATACTAGCTCAATATTTGGGAAAAATATTTTTTTCAAATTTGGAAAATCTACTAGTCCTATGAGTGGAAGTCAATTTTTTCCAATGAATGAATCTGACGATCGAACTCTCCAGATAATATATCAAATAAATGATCAATTATTGAATACAATTTCTTATTATTATTCCATTAGTTTATCATATAGATTTTATGTTTTACTATTGTCTATTAATTTAAATGAATCGTCAATCGAAACCAAATTGAAATTGACCGCATCTATCAATGATGCGGTTTACGGTTTCAACTAGCTCAACAAAAGTGTCCGAATATTGATTCTAGAAGAATAAATAAAAATCAGAATAATTGAAGGTAGTTTGGAAATTTAATTTTTTCAATTTTTTTATTAATTTTCAACTATTCGCAAAGAACGATACTGGCATCAATCAGCAAGTATTATTTTTCCAAACACATTAAGACATTTTCCTATTAATTTCAAATCATATTCTTTGAAAGTACGTAGTTACGAAAATCATATAAATTGTCAGCAAACATCAGGTATTATCCAGGAAAGTAGTTGTTTTTCGACGGGTTTTTATCAGAACCTACTATGTAGAAACGTTTAGAAGAGTTGAATTTCTCAAACTTTCATTTCGAAATATTAATTTTCTGAATAATTTCCTCAAAAATAAAAAAGAAAAAGATTGAATAAAGTTATAAAACTTTTATTGTGAACTAATGAAAATGAATTTTTTCCTAAGAACAAACCGTTATTTTAACACCTTGATACGTGTTTCGATTACTAAGTGATCATCTTCAAGAGAAAGATTAAACACGTGTCATGTTAAAATAACGGTTTGGTGTTGGAAAAACTCCAGTAATATTCATTGATGATTGTGTTTTAATTGAAGAAAAACGTTTTTTGTAAACAAACGATGTTGAGGTTGTATTTTATACAATCTAAATTGATTCATTAAATTTAAAATAATTATCGATGACTGCATTTGTGATGTACTGTTTGGAACCTTTGGTGTAGTAATGAGTATTTCTGGAGATTTTTCTCATACCAAACCGTTATTTCAACTCATCGACACATGTTTCAATCACCATCTGATCATTTTCAAGAGGAATATTTAACACGTGTCAAGGAATGGAAGAAAAAAATTAATGAAGACGGAAAGAAAATCTTCACAAAGGGCTGTACTTTTAAAAGTTTCCAGACCATACTTTTAGATGAAAATCAATCATAAATTCTTTCATATAGAAAATATCTTTTTATGTTATAACTGCATTATTTTTTTGTTACTACGAATCTATGTGAATAAACAAGTTTCATCCAATCATCAGTGGTAACTAAACGGTATATATGATGAACAACTGCATCCAAATTGATCCCTGGGGTAACCCGCTCAACGCGTATGCCGATACCATTCCGATGTTCAAAATATCCTTTTCGTTTCAGCTTCCCAGCACAGTGGGACTCTTGACGAACGAGAAGAAGACGACGAAGAATCCGAAATCCGATGCTACGTTTGCGACCAGGCCTACAACGACATCGACAAGTGAGTATTACCACAGACCAAATCAGAGATATTTTGGCGTAGCCTTCACGGATAGTATCACCTGTAGAAGTGATATCCCGTGCATTTCAATATTCTAGTGAAAGTAGTTGTTTCGAATGGATTCTGAAAGCAACGTCTGCGTTTCTTTAGCAGCTTCCCTATTTTTTATTCATTAATAAAGTAGCAGAAAACCGGGAAGCGTTTCCTCTCTCAAATTACTCGAAATTGATATTACTATAAATTTCTTTCTATTTTTGTTTGTCTAGTCTAACATTTCTCTCTGTATTTCTTCATTCTACGGAAAGAGGAGAAAAAGATACACCCTGAAAGCTTCCCGAATAAATAATTCAAATCATCGTATGCGCGTCCGGCACTTAATTAGTTGGTACAGGATTTATCAGCGTAGTCGATCATAGAAACTGTTTTTTTAGTGACAACACCGTTCGTGACGATTGCTTTGGTGTATGTTTATTTTATTATTCATGAAGATAAAACAGGAATTACTGAAAGATTAACTGTGACGGTTTCGGTAGGTTTTTATTAGTACATTCAATGTTATTTTTCGTGCTTTATCCTACTGATATTCAAAGGGGTTGGTAAATTGTTGAAATCCTCATTTTTTTTTGTAACGAAATCTTATGTTGCTACATGTACATATAACATTTTGGATGCATCTGAAGATACAATTTCAATAACACTTTACCCGGTTATTACACTGATTCACTTGGCGTGTTAAGACCGTCAGACTTTTCAACTAGAAAGGGGTTTTTCCTTCTTGTTGAAAGATTGCTCGCAGTTAGCCTATTTACAAATGAATATAGACCGATCGTTTTGCTATCAGCGATATCAAAAATCATGGAGAAAATCGTAAACCATCATATCCTGAAATATTGGGATGGCTTCAACATCTAGAGCGATCTTTAATATGGCTTTCGGAAACAAAGTTCTACAGTCGACCTTCTATCGTGTGTCACCCATATCTGGAATAACACAATCGAGAAACATGGAGAATCAAGAGCTATAGCGCTTGATATTTGTAAGGCCTTTGATCGTGTGTAAAATGATAGTTTGCTGGGCAAACTTCGATGCTATGGCTTTCACGGGAAGTGTTTAAGTGACTTGGCACATTCCATTCCACCAAGAGCGGAATACGCGACGAACTGTGGCTGCTCAACGTATTGAGGTTCAACTCAGTACACCTCAAACTTCACTTGTGTTTTTCTATAGTTTCCATTCTGCCGCAGTATTTTGTGATCTTTCAAAGGCATTCAACTGCGTTGATCACAAAATACTGCTGAGAAAGCTCCAACATTATGGATGCAGAGGAGTAATTCACAAATGGTTCAATTTCTACTTAATGGGACGGAAGCAAATGGTCAAAACATCTCAACTTTCAAAAAAAAGGGAAATGAATACTGAAGTTCCACAAGGTTCTGTGTTAGGTCCCACTCTTTTCTTTTTATACATAAATGATCTCACCAAGCTCAATATTTCTGGGAAGTTCACCTTATTTGCACATAACACTACCATACTTTGGAACAATAAAAACACTTGTGAGTTGCACAAAGTAATCTCCGCCGACTTGAAAAAAGTTAGAGATTGGTGTGATTCAAACATGTTATCTTTTAACTTAACTGAAACAAATTTGTCATCATTTATATGCTCAATCGATGAACTTTTTTTGAAGACAGATCACTGGAATCTGAAAATAACACTAAATTCCTAGGCGTCTTTATGGATCATGTAGAACAACTCACTATAAAAGTCTCTTCTGGCTGTTATGCGGTTAGAGTGATTTACAAAGAAATGTACAATTATTTACCTATGGACATAAGATCTGCCAATATAAATGACTTTCAATTCAGGAAGTTAGGAAAGTGACTCCAGTTTTTCGGCCCGAAAAGAAGCTAGCTTCATTAGAATTTATTCAAGAGGGATTGCTGGAAGTTTTTATTCCTTTTTGAGAGAATACCATTGCGTTGGTTGACTACTAATGTGATGTCACTCATTATTCGATTTATTTGTGTAATAATAAGTGGAAATAGTATATTACGTTCCGAGTAGGTACCTACGACGTAATTGGCCTTATCCTCGAAATGTGTACTATACTTTTTCCACGACGGTTGCTGAATCGTCGAAATGAACTCATAAATTTTTCGAAATTATATTCGTATTTTTCTCTTGATGTTATTAGCAGCAAATTATTCATGGCAATATCTGGTGACAATTTATTCATGGCAAAATCTGAATGACAGCTTAATACTGAAATAAGTGGTTGTTGATTCAAAGATATAACTAGATTTATTACCAATCCAAAAACTGTTGAACAATAAATTCACTGAAAATATGATTTTTATTTCTATTTTACAGGAGATTTTAAGAGAAAATTCACTGTTTTTGGCTTTTGGACAATTGAATATATTGATGAGATCATATCTATCAGAATAAATATTATATATCTCATCATTTTTTGAAATTTCTCGCGGAAGTGGCCGCCTACACTTTTATTCTAATTACCTACCTGCTGTTAAACATTTAATGATTAGTTTAAAATGGAGAGAGTAGAAAATATCAGTTACAAGAATGCAGTGTATACATAGCATGTAATAATGGTTCCAACAATGAACCTTGTGCTACTCCAAAAAGCCCTGAAATGGAACCACTATTTACACCTCCTGAGAAAAGTACTTTTTCAAAAACATAATACTGTTTTTCTCTGGAACGATAAGCATTCAAAAGTCTAATAATTTTTGTGGTGAATTTCGATTGTTGCCGTCAGATAGTTTTATAAAGTCAGTAAAGAGCAACTTGAACAGTACCATTAGCGAATTGAACTTACAGTTTTCATTTGTTTACAAGAATGATCCACATGTAATTTCATTCCACCAATTTTTCTGATCGATAGACTCACAAACCGCTGGGAAATCCCTCACCTGGTGCGCTCCACTAATATGAAAATAAAAATAGTTGTCGTGTGATACATATACATATTTTATTAATTAGTAACCCATCAGTGATGCGCGATCAAAAAGTACCTGTCACTTGAAAATTTTCCGATATTGATGATTCGAAAAACAAAGATTCACATCGCGTGACAGTCGGTGATCAGGGCATAAAGCAATCGAAAATGATAATAATATTTTCAGAAGTGGGATTACTTTCACAGGAAACTTTAATGGGTTTTGAGTGAAAGTTATTGGAGTTTGATATTTATTATTTAATTACAGGCCAAGCCGTTTGGTTATCTTTTCCAATCTTCTTACATGTCAACTGTACACACATAATCATTTCATTTGGTTCCTTATTTTCCAGTCATTTTGAATTCCATAAAGTTTTGTTAAGATCGTGAAGTGATTTAACTTTGTTCATTAGGAACGAAATATATTCATGTGGTCATGTGTATGTTCAAATCCCCAATCACCCTACCAACTATTAATTTATGTATCTCCAATACAGATAGTTTCATCAATTGAGTGAATTTATTTTCAAAGAAATATTGAAGAATCGTGGATTTTTGTCATTGAGAAATATCAAACTCTTTCAATGGTTGAGTCTAAAATGTCGTACAGACTTGAGATTCGCATTAATGTTCACAGCTTGGTTGGTTACGCAAGAGTACAATTGTAGCTGATGAAATTAGACACTTCTAGAAAGCTTTCAGCAAGCTTCTCTTCGAACTCGACCAACATGAGGTGTTGAAACCCTAGCCTTAGAAATCATGCACTAGGCTGAGACTTTGTAAGAAAACTCTGCCTATGCTTTGAGTTCCACTCCATTTGAACAATTTTCATCATTGAAGATATAGAATTCATCATTGTCTTCCATTTCTGTATGGGATGGCAAAACATATTTTCAATACCCCTTTATAATCACTGAGGTATCCCACAAAATATTTATAGTTCAAAATCCTGCAACATCCAGGAATTCTTTTGAGTTGTACCTGAAGTGTATTTGTACGAGATCCTAAGAGGGCGGCCTAAGTTCTGACTGAAGATTTAAATTATTTCTAAGATAATTAACAAATGAATGGATGAGCATTAATGAGCTGAAAAAAGTATCACAACTTTCTCCACAATCAGGCATATGTTGATTAACGAAATATGCCTATTTTTTTTTATTTTGAACTGGATATTTTTCTTTCATGGAACTATTGTTTGAAATCTTCAAGAAAGACCCTTGTTGAAAAAAATTCAATATTCAATTTTTATTTCAATTACAAACAATCCAAAATGTTAAAAAATTAGAAACGTAAATGAATATTCAATATTTTTTTTTTCAAATATTCCCATTGTTTTTTTTTTCATTTACAGCAAAACAAATAATTATTTTTTATTTTCCATCATAATTTTTCAAGAATTCGATAATCTGATGATAGAAAAATGATTTCAATTTTTTTTATTTTCCATGCGTGAACATTAATAACAATAACGTTAATCATGTACCGCAACGATATAACCCTCTAATTATATCAGAAGCTAGGCCATTTTTGGTGTAGGAGAAGTATTTTCAATATAGTCTTGACAGTATGCGTTTCTTTCCATCCTGAAGTATTTATTCATATTATCAATTATGTATTCAGAAAAAAATATGTTTGTGATTCTATTACTTCATTATACAATTGATGGACAATTGAAAGTAATTGAAATTAATTGTCACCGATATGCAGGTTACAGTTTCTACGTTATTATAATTCTGTTTTCGATTTCAGATTAGATGAGCACCTCATCGCAAAACACAACTACCGAAGAGACGAATACCAATGCGAATACTGTCCTAAAGCCTATTCACATCGCCCCTGTTTGATCAAACATCGAGCCATCAAACACGGAGAAACGAAGAAGTATCATTGTGAGAATTGTCCCAAGGTGAGTTTGGAAGTTTTCTCGTCACCTTATATCTTTAATGATATTCCAAAAAAGTTCACTGACAACTTAGTTATTGAGTTTTGTTGTTCAAATCAGTCCCTGGTCGAAGTATCAAAACGTCTACAGTATTTGCAGCCAATAACTAACACATTGTCCTATTGAAATAACCTCTTTACTCAAAGAACTTTTCTTCAGACCTACTGTATGTCTGTAGCTGTGATATCTTCATTCAATTTGGAAAATGTTATATTTTGATCATCTGTGTCGTCCAACTCACATGTTATAGTCATGATGCCTTTTCTTCCTTCCAGCCTACAAGCTTGGATGGGCATCATAGAATCCTTAACATCCAGCCTTTCCATAATTTGACAGACAATAAAGCAGCTGATTTTTTGGTATGTCTATTCCAATCCTATATTTTTGTTGAATTTTGTAGTGATTTGAGCAAACTGCTTCCATGAGATTCCTACCAGAGTCGATCAAGAGTAGCTATCGTATTGATTCGAATGATCCTGAAATATTCTAAAATTGTCCTTTTGTTCTTCTCTTGGTGTAATTTTGGGCAGTGTGAATTGCTCTTTGTCCTCACCAAATTAGGCGAAACAAATATTTTCACTTTTCTGATTATTCAAGCTAATGAATCAAGAAATGAATGAACACATACTATTTTCGTAGATTTTTATCTTATGTATTGCAATATTTATTCTGTTAATTTTATCTAATGAACAAATTGCTAAAATAATTTTTGTTTCAGGTTTTCACTGATCCCAGCAACCTCCAGAGGCATATAAGAACAAACCACGTTGGTGCTAGATCTCATGCTTGTCCCGAATGTGGGAAAACATTTGCAACTTCTTCTGGTCTAAAGCAGCATACTCATATCCATTCTTCTGTGAAACCTTTTCAATGTGAGGTCTGTTTTAAGGTGAGTTTTAGCAAATCTCTTTCAAAATAGATATTCTGTATTCAGTTTGGTAGATTTATGGACTAATTTACACTAGATCAAATTTGCTGAAGTCCTTATCAAGATCCATACTCAATATTTTCCAACAATACTTTTTTAAGAAGTTCACGCATCCGGTTCTTGAGGAAATTCTAGGAAGTATAAAGTTTGTTTTGGTTTCAATATCTACTCACTAACTTCGTAACTTGGTGAGGCATTTTCTCCATGAGTTGCCTGAAAAAACTGGTAATGGGTATGGGTTGAATGGGTATTACTTTCTCGGTACATTGGCTTCATTTCCACAGAATGATCTATGAAGTGTCTGTGGAGCTGAAACAGTAAATCTGGCAGCTTTGTTCAATTTTGAGTTTAAATTTCACAATTTTCACTTCACCAGGAAAAAAGACTCCACCTTCACGACCAAATGTGTTATGTAAAGAAGTTTTCTTCAACTAGTATCCACTATTTTTGATCTCTAGACCCAAAGAACTCTCGACGTTTTGATAAGAACTGGTCCTTATATAGTTAAAGAATAACAACGCTCTTTATTACTACATGTACTAACTGATTCGTTTTTTTTTTCAGGCCTACACCCAGTTCTCCAATCTATGCCGCCACAAGCGAATGCATGCTGATTGTCGAATGCAAATAAAGTGCGTCAAGTGTGGACAATCCTTCTCCACCGTTACTTCTTTATCGAAGCACAAACGATTTTGCGATTCAACAGCACCGACCTCCTCTCTAGCTTCACAACCACAATTACCTCTGAGTGCAATGGCTGGAACAAATCCCTTTCCACTATACAGACCTGGTTGCTCTCTACCTTTTGGATTTCCTCCCCAGTTTCCACCCTACCACCAACTGTTTCCTTCCGGACCAATGATCCCTCCTCTATTCTTCAACCAGATGCATAAGCTCAACTCTGGGGAAGAACACTCTCCTCCAAAGAAGCTGAGGTTGAGCAGCGAAGGCCTTTCCCCGAAGATGGAGCGGTTTTCGCCTAAAACAGAAAGATCTTCACCTTGCGTTGAGAGATTTACACCTCCAAGAGATACCACCTTCATGACGAAAATCAGTCCCCCTAAAGGTACCGAAGCCAATGTAGCCCCTTCTCCAGCAAGACCTAGCAAAGTATTCGCAACGACCGAACACATACGAGTGGAAATTCCTGAGGATGAAGACGAGTTTCCGAAGGACTTGTCCAAAAACTCTTGCAGCCCTTCATCTTCGAGTAGTGATGATGGAGATCAACCGCTGGACCTGAGTGGATGGAAGAAATCCAAGCAGACCATCCCGGATACCAAGTTCATTGAGCCACAGCGGCAGACCACCGCTTCTCCAGAATCAACCAGAGATGAAAAAATTGACGTAGTGGACGTAGAGGAAGAGAAGTCTCTGCCAATGGATGAAACTCCAGTCAAACCAACAATGGCATATCCCCGACCCATACACCCCATGATGCCAGACATGTGCAGGACGTTTCCATATAATTACCCGCATCCTCAAAGTAACGACCGGTTGCTGCCTTACCCCTTCCATCATCACAGGTTTCCATTCTTGAATGCTCTGCCTCCTCAAAGGATTGACCTGCTCCGACCCGCCCTTCCAGGATTCAATAACAGCAGACCCTTCCATGATGTCATGCAGCAGAGTCAAGGCAAGATCAATAAGGACAGATACGCCTGTAAGTTCTGCGGGAAAGTGTTCCCCAGATCTGCAAACCTAACCAGGCATTTGAGGACTCACACAGGGGAGCAGCCATACAAGTGCAGGTACTGCGAGAGATCATTTAGCATATCCAGTAATCTCCAGAGGCACGTGAGGAATATCCACAACAAGGAAAAACCGTTCAAATGTCCGCTTTGTGACAGATGCTTTGGTCAACAGACAAATTTGGATAGGCACCTGAAGAAGCACGAATCTGATGATGGTAATGGTGGTGTAGCAGTTGCAGATTCGCCAGGCAGTAGTAACGAAAACGAAAGAGAGGATGCTTGCTTTGACGAAATCAGATCTTTTATGGGTATTGTGACCTCTGGTGGGACTGACTACTATAACAATAGCAGGGTCTACAATACGTCACCTCTTAATAACGATATCGACGTTGTAGGCAAAGAAGATGAGGATTCAGAAACGTACTCGGAAGTAGCTGATGAGTATTTGACTCAAACTATGAAACAAGAGAAAGAAAAATTGTTGAACAATAATGACCAGACAATCGAGGTTTCTACCTAGTTATGAGCTGATAGTAATTTTGAAAGTTAGCACTTTTTTGGGAGAGTTTTAAAATGTGATCGTCTTTTTTAAAGTTCTAGAGTAGAATTGATTTAATTTATTGTAAATATGCATATCTGTCGATATATAAATTGTATAGTATTTCTTAAGATTATGAAGTTCCTACACAAATTTTGTCAATTTCGGATATATTCATGCACTTGAATCTCATATTATTCCTACAACGACCTGCGAAGTGTTGGAGTCTATTGTATTTATTCTCCGTATCACAATCTAGCAGTAGTTTTGCTAAGTGACTTGCTTTATTGATATCACAAATGTACTATACAAAATTATCCTTGATATTATTCAATATGTTACTTTCCAATAGCACTACTGTTTATTTATGACATTCGCCACTTGTATATATCTAGATGAATTTTCGAATTATCTGAAACGAGTAGGTTCTAAGAGAATAGTGTATGTAGTTTTTTTTGAGATATGTGAAAGGGAAGTCTTATTTACCAGTGATATTTCAATTTGAAAAATATAAATCGTGAATTTGAAACCAAAGTTAATGAATATTCTGTACAAATTATTTTCGGGTTTTACTAAGGTGAATGTACTAAATCATAATTGTTTATTGTATGTATTTTCCTTTTATCATCACTTATAAATAGTACTTAGGGCATCATCACTTATTGTAAAATGTATTTAAAAAAATAAACACACATATATAAGACGTGCTTTTTATTTAATGAAAAATAATATCATGAGAGAAAAGAACAGATACATTGATCAGAAGTTGTGAATATCTCAAACTAAATTGTAAAATTTTCTTTGGCTTGAAGTTGAAACACAGATAAATTTTCTTTTTAGACCCAGATTGATTTCATGAAATCGTATGGAAAAGAAAGTTTTCGGCTTTCTACAATAAAGTATTCATACAAGAAAGAGGTATCTTTTTACTTATATGGAACACTGACATCCTCAATGGTATACGTCGATGTTTCGGAATAAAACACTTGTCGTGTTTATTATTAGATAGAAAAATGGGTTTTTGTATAATTCATTGTTCATATGAATGTAGTTGTTTACAAAGCACTTTTTTAGTGTAAGTCAATGTTTATATGGGAGTAGTTACTTCGAAAGGGCTTTTTCTTCCAGTTTATATCTACTCATTGAGATACACATTTTGTAAAGAGTTCATTTGGAAATCAATTGCTTTCTCCCTTTATTGTGGAACAGTAAGAAACCAAAATCTTCCTTGCCCAAATATCATTATCCCCATTCCAACCAAGAAAAACGGATACACTTCCATTTTGAACAAGCAAATGTTCGAATTGAAACATATATATGTTTTACAAACTTTCTCCAGTACGACTAGAAATTCATATATTATAACCCAATACAAAAATATGTATATGTGATATAAATGTACCCCAGTGAAAAATGTTTTACTGAAGAGGTAATGGTCTAAGTCTAAGTGAAAACCTTCTAGTACACTTATTGCTACATTCATAACAAATGATTATTAATTTCTAATATTTGACCATGTAACTTCTGTTGACAAAAATTCTCAACTCAACTCCCCAACTTGAAGGAAATTGAAAAAACACAAGGAATTATTTTGAAATTAGATAATAGTATTGATAAGCATGAACTAACAAAACAAAATAGGATTCAGATGGGTTGAAACTGAAAGTAATAATCCTCTTGAAATTAATGCGAAAGTTTCTCAATATTCGAAATAATACTACCTACTTCTTTTAGTAAAATAATTTTTAAGAATAACATGAGTGACCAATAAATTGATAGATGTAGCCGTTAATAAGTGGTAGGAAATCATAATGAAGAAAAGAGAATTGAAACTTTCTGGTTTTCACCACTTTTATTTGTAATTAACGTTAGAAATAAAATTAGAGCATTTAAGGAGCATTTGACGATGCAATACCTAAATCTATAGGATTGTCTCTGGCTAGGAAGGGTATAGAAACGACCATAACTGGCTGGATCTATGCCATGTTAGTAAACAGAACTGCTTCTACGACTCTTCAAGGGGAGGGTATCAGGTTCAGGGAGATGACCTTCTCA
This sequence comes from Leptinotarsa texana, assembly GCA_015342105.1. Classification (NCBI taxonomy): domain Eukaryota; kingdom Metazoa; phylum Arthropoda; class Insecta; order Coleoptera; family Chrysomelidae; genus Leptinotarsa; species Leptinotarsa texana. Next base: position 15,259 of record WOGN01002679.1, read on the forward strand.
TCCTGGAATGGTTCACGTCGGAAAAGGTAGCTTGTAATATCCCCCAAAGCGCATTGGACGTTGTTCACAGTTGGCGCCTGAGGGAGCACATGTCTATCAACCCCAGCAAAATTGTGTTGATCCCCTTCACCAAGAGGAGAAAAGTGGACGAGCTAACTCCACTTTCCCTGAATGGTGTGGTCATCCCATTTGGAACGGAGATGAAATATCTTGGCAATGTACTTAATAAAAGTCTCACCTGGAAAGCTCACTTGGCCAGGTGCCAGACTGCCTCTATGGAAATGTTGAAGGATGTGTGGTAAAATTTGGGGTTCAGGTCCCAAACAAATCCATTGGATTTATGTGATGATTGTCAGACCAATAATCACTTATGGTGTAATTACTTGTTGACTGAAGGCTTTACAGAAAACGGTCAAGCGAAGCTCTCTGGCTTACAGAGGCAGGTTTGTCTGACTATCAGTGGTGCCATCAGTACCACACCGTCAGCGGCCATAGATATCCTTCCAGATCTACCTTGTCTCCCCATTTTTCTGAAGAGAGAGACTACAGACCTGTGCCCATTGCTAATTACACAAATCAATTCAATGCAGAATGAAACTGATTGTTGGTTGACATTGGAAGTCACAGCATTCTGGAAATGACCTCTAATTTTATGCCTCCAACTGTCAACTACGAACTGCTTTATAAAGTACTATTCCCGAGTAGAGAAGACTGGATCCTCCGGGAGACGGAAATATTAAGAGCAGATAGTTGTTGGTTTCCAGATGGCTAAAAATACCTTCCGGTTCTGGTGCAGGTGTTTTTAGTCGCAGACCCAGGACAGAGTTATCTACTTGTCTAGGAACTTATGCGACTGTATTTCAAGTGGAAATTAAAGCTATTGAATAATGTGCGGAGAGATTGGATAAATCAAACCTCACTCACAAGTCAATAAAATTATTTTTGGACAGTCAAACGGCGTTGAAAGCTCTTGGCTCCTACCGAGCAACGTCTAAATTGGTAGCAAGCTGTTAAAAACCACTCTCCTCGATAGAAAGACTCAACAGATTGTCTCTGGTCTGGATTCCTGGCCATACTGGCCTG
>WOGN01002680.1:0-16341 GCA_015342105.1 Leptinotarsa texana
GTAAGATTAGCAAGCGAGTATTCTAAGTGAATTGTAATCAGTGCAGTACCTAGTTGTGTAGTAAGTGAATAAAAGTTGTCTAAGTATTATTAGTATTATTATTACCCCGAGTAAATATCGTAACATTATAATTGATAAGCTGAATGGAATTTATAATTTTACAAATGATACACAAGTAGATACGATTTTCGAACATGGATACATTTCAATTTTCATTTTTGAGGTCTATGAAACGGGTATCTCATTTCTTGGTTTCATATTGATCCATTTTGTGGCTTCCCGCTTAAATAGGGACAGTGAATTGAGATTCTTAATTTCAGTTGGAATTTTATTGAATAGTTTGGGAGCAAGAAAAACATAACATCTCTGTCCAATAGTTTTAGTCATCTTAGGAACTTTCAAGACTTCTTGCTTATATCGAGTGTTGAATATATGAAGTACGTGTTTGCTTGATGAAATATATTTTCTTTGGTATACTAAAAGAGTGAGTATAAAAGTTTGGCGTATATCAAGAAACCCAGATTCCCTATTAAGATCATTACTAGAACTCACATTTTTTACTAAGTAACTTCATTTAGAAAGTTATACGTCTCTCTGTTTTGTTTTGAAGCTCCTCAATTGATTTAGCTGGAAAATAATAGGTTTCACCATAAATGTTTTTTTTTATTTGGAGTACCTACCGGTACAAACCCAGGACAAAGATATGAACCTGCCTAGGAACCTATGCGACTGTATTTCAAGCGGAAATTTACGCTATTGAATTGTGTGAGGAGAGATTGGAAGAATCCAACCTCAAACACAAGTCAATAAAATATTCTCGGACAGTCAAGCGGCTTTGGAAGCTCTTGGCAACTACCGAGCAACGTCTAAATTGGTAGCAAATTGCCAAAAACAACTCTCCTCGATAGGAAGACTTAACAGATTGTCTGTGGTCTAGATTTTTGGCCATACTGGGCTGGAAGGCAATGAAGCTGCTGACTCTCTTGCAAAGGAAGGTGCTGCAAGCAGCTTTGAACACCTGGATGGCAAGAAGATTTATGGACTTCTGGCAGAAATTTTCAGGATTGGCTCTCTTCAAGAAGTTTTATTAACTCTTAGAAGCTTGGTACCAAACAATTGTTGGACTACAGTAGGGATAAACTACAATATGTAACAGGCCTTCTTACAGGTCACTGTCATTTGAATCATCATATGCAGAGACTCGGACTGTGGGAAGACAGTGTGTGTCGCCTCTGTTTGGAAAATAATGAAACAGCAGAGCACATACTTTGTGCCTGCCCTGGAGACCGAATCAGGTCTGCCCTGAAAGACCACTCACCATACAAACTAATCGTTAAGAAGTTGAGTTTATTTGGTCGAGTGTGAATAGGTTTAAGCCACAATGAACCCTTGCGGGTTGCTGTGGAGGATCGAATAGACCCACGCACTTTGGACCTACCCTAATCTATATTATTTGAGAAGAAACGCGAGACTCGATGACGATTTCCCGAGACTGGGTCATCTCAGGTTCGTTACAGTACCTTTCAGTTGTAACTTTGACTGGTAGCCCGTCTGAAGGCAATTTTTGTTGAAATGCTTATTCAGATTTTCTTAGTGAGAATTTCTTTAGGAAATTATGCCGGAAGTTACCTTGTGGATCCAATACTTCAAAGTGAATTTTTCGTTGTGGTTCTTGTTCATTTAAATCAATATTTGTATAAGAGAATCCTTCAACGATTTTTGGGATTCGAATATTTTCAAGATCCATGATCGAAATATTCCACAATGAGGCATTATACAGTACCTACTATATGTTCTACCACAAACGAAATGCCATTTGAAAAAAAAAGATGATTTGGTAATGAAAGATCTGAAAAAGTAGGTGAGAAATGTAGTTCAAAAATATATAAACATTCTGGATCAATATATCTACTCAAGGTACCAGATTCGTAGATGCCTAAAATTATCACAGATGTTATATCAAAGTTGAATCTTTCGAAGTACTATCTCTTGATACTGCTATTCCATCAGTAGGGATAATTGCAACAAGCAGGAATTTTCAAAAGTGTAGGCCCTTGGAGCCACAACTGATTAGAGAAGATGCAGAGTTCCGTGATATTTTTTCAGAAAAACCGTCATTTGGCAGAATAACATCAAATAAGAGAAATTGTATCTTTTTGTTTTGGTTATGATGGACTAAGGTGGATGCTAGTTCTGAAAAGGGTCCCATTTTCTTAATAGTCCGTGAATATGAAAAAGCAGGTATTAGAGCGTGTCTATTTAAGGCAGGGACCGATGGTTTTCGTCTCTGAACGAGGTTACTAGAATTTTTTCCCTGAGTTTAAAACCAACCATCAAAAAGCCTGCATAGAGATCAATTCACTGATTTGAGGAATAGCTTATTCACGGGATCCTTAACATTTAAGGCCAAGCATCTGAATTAGGATTAGTAGAAAGAAGTTGAACTCCAAGGAGATCCTCATACCCTGTATAGCCTGTCAGGATGGTGTCTTCAATATTTTGGTCAGCGGAATAGATTTAAGAGGTTCCTGACGCCAGATGCAGCACCTGCAGCGAAGTGCCTAATATTTTTATACATTTACTGTTGGCAAATGAGAACGAGTATGTTGTCTCAGCCTGTATCCATCGACAGCGTTATTGGTGCTGTATTATCATTCCTATGGTATTGACGTTCCAAAAACTAATCTTTTCCACATTCAGGAAGATACAGGCTAATAAATGATTTAATGATCATGAACTATCGAAGTGAGTACATATATGTGTCTTTTCCACTCTCGAAACCTAAAAGTTACATTGACTTGCCTCAAAACAACAGAAATCTTGACCAGACGAATGCATTGTTGTTTTGCTAAGTGCTACGATAGCTCCATAATTGTAGTTGACATTGTAGTGAATTTCAACAAGTGTACAGTCTGGAATTGGCATCTTTCTGAGATGGTCCAGAAAATGACAATTCAAGACCAATCACGAGATCATTAAGCAATTGAGACGCTCTTTAATAGGTGTGTATTGGAACTATGCTTTGAGCAATATCATGAATATTAAATATATTGTAAGCGTTTTCAACACTGCCTTGCGAACAGCCTTATGGAGATATTGTTCATTAGAGCTCCTACTTCAAGAGGTCAATCCTTTTATAACCATGGAGAGTTTAATTTTTTATACATAGCTGATATAGATAGACATTTTCGCTAGGATTTTCTATTTGCGTTGTTCTGATTTGAAAATTTCAAATAAAAATAACGTGTGCATCTCAGGACGCCTGACAGAAGTGATAACTTAAACTAATCTAAGTTGAACTATTTAATATTGAAATTGTTAAACTTGAGAAAAGCTTAGGTTATTACTTAAATTTTACGTATATTAATATGATACTGTAAGGAAAGGTTATTCATTAATAAAATCTGAAATTGATTATTTTGTGTATATACATATATCATAGCTTCCAATTGTTACTTTTATAGGGTTAAATAATGATACTAATAATGATTTTACACAAAATTAGTATCATCATGTTTAAGCCACGTTTCATATAACAAAAGAATATTACGTGCTTGTTGGTTAGATTTTTATAATAGCGTCAACAGTATATCAGTATAGCGTCAACGGTTTAGCCTCTCATAAGAAGTTATGTTTTCAAAAATGATGTAATTGATTTCAGACTCCATTAAATACTATATGAAATTTTCCTCAATATGAACAAAAGCCCATATTGAGGAAAATTTCAAGATATTATATTCTCCTGAGCCCTCCCTTACTTTTCCGGTAAAGCCGACTAAAAATATATTTCAGTTGTGAGGAATTCACTTTCGTTGTTTTGTCATCCAAGTTTGGAAGCTTTGATAGTGTCGCAGACATCACTTCAAGTAATCTCCAGAGAATTTCTCCTAATAATAATGGACAGTACAAATAAAATTTCTCTTTCCTCTTTGTTGACTCTAATTTATTTCGAATTAATCCTAGTTGAGCTGAAACAATTTCTATTTCGAGTAACTCGTTTGCTTCCGAAGAGAACGATGTTCGTGAAGATTTGTCGATTCTTGTAATACAGGTACTAGCGCTCCAACCTGGTTTCTCACGGGTAGTAGTATATACAGTGCATTCCATTTAAAACGAGCCACGCTGATTAACTTTTGGTACAATGATTTTCAGGAAAATTAAAAAACACGTCAACAAAAGTATACAGGGGGACACATTTTGACATATTCATATTTGATGTTACTTCCCCTATCGCACCCCCAGAGCATGTCACCAATTTTTCTTAAATGGATCACCCTATATTGTTTTGCATTATCAGATGCTCCATGATGAGAAGATGAGAGATGAGAGAACCAAAAGTTATTAAGGGTGGCTCGTTTTAAATGGAATGCACTGTATGTATATATACGCCTATATTTTTTTGTCATAGTGTCAGGTCAGATTATCAATGGAAAAAGTTCCCGCTTTTACATGAAGATCATGTTTTTAAGAGGGCTGAAAGCTTCGTCCCCTAGAAAGTTTTGGTATAGGTACTCCAGAATATCCTGGAATATTCTGGAATTTTAGCGAATAATCTGTAACATTTGTGATAATCTCGTAACATCCCATATCATTGTGGAACGATCAAGGGGGATAATCTATCTACCATCAGCGAAGAAGTTTCCAGCTTTTGCCTGAAAGGCGTTCTTTATAAGTTATAATGACTAGAATACTAGAAGATTCGTCCTGCAGAAAGGGTATTCGAAGAATTCCACAACATTCCACATTCCGGAACATCCCATATCATTGTGGAATTATCAAGCTATCAACATTCATACATGAAAAAGGTTTCCGTTTTCACTTTGCAGATGTGGCTTTTGAAATATGAGGGCTGGAAGTTTCGCCTTCCAAAAATGTCTAGACAAGTTTAGAACATTCAAGCATTCCAAAACATTCCAGAACAACACAGAATATTTTGGAATGAAGCTAATCGTATGGAACGTTCGGGAACATCCCAAATCAAGGAAGTTATAGGTTGTGCTGACTCTCTATCCCTCATGAAAACGGTTCCCGATTGTACCTGAAAGGCCAGAAATTCCCCATTCAAGAAATTGAACAAGCGTTAATATTCGAGATTATTTGAGGAGTGTGTAGAAATATTCCAGGTTATTGTTGAACATTCCAGAACATTCTTTTATTCATTCATTCATTCATTCTCTTGTAGCATCAATTTATGAGGGCGCTTGAATTCATTTTCACTCGCGATAGTTCCAATTTTGATAAGAATTTAAAGTGTATGGTGTGAAGGGTAATAAAAAAGTGTATAAAATGCTTTAGGTAACTTACAAAATCATTTGATTTAATGTCCTATACAAATATGACCATTATTTACAACATTTAAATGATAAGTAAAGTATTCTTTAATGATAAATATACGTCATCGCAGTTTTTTTATAGATTTATAAAAGAATAACAATATGCAGTGAATTGTTTTATTACATCTTGAATGGATTAGGCAGCTTTTTTGATGAACAGGTTACATCGCCGTACCGATTTTTCTTGGTTAACATCATCATGTCAACCAATTCTCAACAAACATTAATAAATCATACACATAACCTTCCTTTTTAATTACTTCGCCCATTAGTGGAAACCGCATGGAAATCGGTTCCGCATTAAGATAAACAGGCAGAGAACTTCACATTGTATTGCTTATCTCTTAGTAAATATTAACTTCAAAGTTCAGTTGTCTCAATCATAAGAGAAACGAGTTTAGATCCCTAACTTCGTGAAAACATATGTTTAAAAATCTGTTTTTCCGTTAATCAGCTGTCGCCCCCATACGAACGACAACTCTAACTCTCTAAGGACTAACGAGGTCTTACCTTTTAACGTGTGATTCCTAACACACCTATACTAGGTGATCTTCAGGTGATCGCTTAGTATATTAAAATTTGAAAAAATTAAGTTACAACATCTTACATCACAATGAATATGATAGTGTCGCGGCCCAAATGGCTCGCGAGTTGGGAGTTCATTCAGATGGTAGAATTTATATAGAAATAATATTCATAGATAGAAAATACTGAAGTTTTTTGAAATGAAACTACAACATATCCCTCAACAATGTTACGCTTTTTCAAAAATATGGTCCAACAAGCCAATACTACAAATCAAAAGATACACTTACCGAAGTTACATCTTCAGAAGGTGGCAGCCAAATGCCCACACACTCTTATTTCCGATTTTAGGTCGAAGTCTAATACTACCAATCAGCATTATTATATTATTGCCTTATTGCATTGTCGATAATTGCCGAATATAATAACTATATTTAGGTAAATTAACTTTTATTGGTGCGGTGCACCGGGGCTATGAATTTGGAAAATAAAATATTTACAGAAATTAGTATTTTTGATACTTTGGCTTTTGACAATAGTCACATTTTAATTTTGCCAGATTGTTGCTCTAAGAACACTAACAGGCCAAAGGAACGGCCCAACAGAAAGTTCAAAAGGAGATCATACGTCCTCACTTAGTTGAGTTTTACCCTGAGGAGACTGCACTCTTTTACCATTAGGACTCATGAAATGACCATTGGGGCTCGAAGTACAGCATTTCTGATTTTTATCAACCAAAGATACTATTTCAATCTGTTTTCGCATCTGAATTGTTCACCATTGTATATGCTGAGCCAAAAATGTCCTTAATTATCCAATAAAAATATCCAACAAAAATATATTGCAACAAAAACCTGATAAATATTCTTCGATGTTCAAACCGTTGTACTTGATTTGGAGCACTTGCGGTGTCGCTCACTTCGTTTTTATGTGTCCCTACAAAAAATCTACTTGACTTAAATCGAATTTTCGAATAAGATGTTACTGATCTGCACCCCTTCGTGCAGATGAGTGGGTATTGATAAGAAACACGATCTTGTTGAAATAATATCATTTCCTCTTCAATGTAATAATTCAAGTCGGTATCCGGACGGTTAAACGTGTGTGCTTTGTTAACTCACTCGAATTGACTGCGAAAAATTTCAAATTTTGAAGTGATAACTTCTTATGGGATGGTAAACTACGTCATTACCTAACGCTTTACAGAGCCAGACATATACTGTGGACAGTATTATAAAAATGTAACCAGCAAGTACGTAATATTCATTTATTATATGAAATTGATGATACTAATTTTGTGTATGTACATTATTAGTATCATTATTTAATCCTACGAAAGTAACAATTCACTTGTGATAGCTTCAATATGTACATACACTAAATAATCAATAAGAGATCATGTTATTAAATAACCTTTGCTTACATTATCACACTAATACACATAAAATTTAAACAATTTCAATATTAAATAGTTCAACTTAGATTAGTTTAAGTTATCACTTCTGTCAGGTGTCCCGAGACGCACACGTTTTTGCAAAATAAAGCTCATCCATCTTTTTAAAGTTGTATACGTACTTCATAAAGAAAGTTTCTAGTTTTCTACCTTCTACTCAATATTTAGTTTTATTCTACACTTTTAGTTTGTGATGTATTATTGCAATATTCGATGTAGATAAAATGAGTTTTTCTGTTTATATCAAATAACTCTAATAAATGATTATTCTAGTCATACTTATTAACATTATATCTAAATTTTCCAAACTCATGTCACAGTATTTCTCTAAACAAACGTTTCATTGTTTCTCCAATGATATGAAGCTTCAAATATATTTATTATAACCGCAAAACTTGGTCTCTAGATTATGAATGTGGTGTTTGTATAACGGCGACACAAAGCGAGCTAAAAGCCATTGTTCCAGTTTTAATTCTTCATACTTCCCCATTTCCACGGTAAAAGCAGTAATTGATTGAATCATTTCAGTCGCACTTTCTGTTCCATTTAGTCTAGTGAAGAAACCCCTTTTGGATTAAAATCCCAGAGGTTTAACCACAGATAGATAGCACAACACATACAGTTGAAACCAGAGTCCTAGACCAAAGCATTTGTGATCCAACACCAGGCAGCGCTGTTTCAACCCACTATAAGTCTTGTCAATGGTGCTAGGCTGAACCACGTATGCATTACTGGACTCAACTGTCGTTGGTGGATCGAAACAGCGATGTCTGGTGTCGAACTACGAATGCTCTGGTGATAGTTGCTTTGCAGTGAAAGCTGCGGTAAAATACAGAGGGTGAATCTCATTCGGGTGATGAAGTCGAAGGTTCGCTTTGCATCGGATCGTCTTGAGGAGCCTCGATTATCACTATGTAGTATAAAACAAAGTCGCTTTCGGCTGTTTCTCCCTATGTATGCTTATAGATTAAAACTGGGCATCGGATATTGATGATGCTGTGATGTCGTGAATAAACTCTTTTTTTGCGCTTACGTTGCAAACGATGCGCTGGCTGAACCCTACGAGATAGATCAAAATAATATACTAAAGTATATTTGAATAAACACTTTGAAAAGGTCTACAAAAAAGTCCGTGATGGTAATATGTCTATCTTTCAGGAATAACCCATAATAGCCATTTTTTATTCTCGAGAAAGAATGGCTCATTTACGAAGCGATTTTAAGCAATACAGCATTAATCCTTATCCAATTAAGTACTTCAAATACATTGTACAATTATATAGTTCAATATAGTCCAGCAAGTAATTTAAATGAATATTTTTGACGATAATAAAGATTTAAAATGCAGGGACATAACGGTTGCGGCGGTACCGATCGGGAGGACGGTGCCAATAAATCGCTCTTTGAAGGCCGTGCTTCGTCCTAAAGCACTTTATGATTAGCAGCGATCGCACGTATTTATATGTATATTTAGTATCAGCATTGCACCCGTGAGAAGCCTGGGCGGTTGGCTGGTCTTTGATATTTGTAGTTTGAGTCTTTAGAAAAAATTAGAAACGTATCCACTATATACCAAAAGACCGTTGATGCTTTTCTTGAGTGAGTTATTTTCACAAGTTGGAAATTTACAAATATGGAAAATATTTCAAAACTAAAAACTCGATTTTTTTTTTACTTCTTGAATCAATTCTTAGAAGGTTTTGAAAAATATCACCGTTGAAAAAAATAACAATTTTAGCGTCACATTTTTGAATAAATAAGAAATAAAAATAATTAAGGAATTGAAGGTAGGTTTCAAAAATTTTCCATCGAATGTTTTATTTGCTTCATTTCATGATATTTATAACACTATATCAAGTATATTTCTTTTTTCCCTCTATCTGTCTGTTATGAATAAATTAATTGTTACCTACGAGAGTTTTTAATAATTCGATTTTTGATGAAAATAATGATTGCCAAGCAAAAAATTGTTTTTTTTAATAATTTTTTGTTTAGAAAAACTATTTTCAATTATAACGAAAATTTTTATAACTAATTATCGATATTGAAAAATCATTTCTTTTCAATATCTTCTCTAGTCCTCTTTCATATCTGGAAAACAGTTATTCGAACATTTTTAGTTTGTTTATTTGCATAATTATCAAATTAATATTTATAATTTACTTTTTTGATAATTTGATGAAAACAACTATGAATGGTGCTTAAATAAATTGTATTTCTTTTTTTATTTTTTATACAACTTCTGTCGTTCCCTTTAATCCACCTCAGGATAATGTTATTATTTACCAAGGCTTTGATAGCAATAAATAATAGTGGAGTAGAATTCAGGAGATATTCGCAAAAAATCAATGCTTTTATTAGCGAATTGTATGGAAGCGCAGATTGGGCCACATGCTTTCCTTATTTGTTTTTGAAAATACGACTTTAAAACTCGAAATTTGGACTTTGAACTCCAAATTACGTCTTTGAACTCAAATTTACGACTTCCATGAAATTATTTGTATGTAAATAACATTTTTTCCAACACAGCTAGAATTTTTTCAAAAAGTGTTTATGTTAAATTCTTAATCGAATGCCACTTTGATCACAATATTTTTTTTCGAAATTTCTTTACCAGACTAATTCTCGTTTATGCAGTTCCTAGGATAACTTGCGGTTATATTCTAGTAGCGAGCCGCACCAGTCTCTCGGCACATAAATTTAACTTCTATTAATATTGTTATAAATCCTTTGGTGTAAGGAGAGTTCTAGAGCTCTATAGATTGCGGAATTTAATTTGAGCCTTGTCGCTTGTCTCGAACCGATTAATCCAATGCTGTCTAGATTTTGTGAAGTCTGGAACGCGTCCAAATCAGAAATATTCCTCGCGAGACAGATGCCATCTTTATTTAATATTATTGCAGAAGAGAAAAATGCAACTGCCACCGTTCATTAAAAGTACTATTCTATAAACAGTTTCAATATTTATTCCTTTCGCGATTGATGTTTATCAATTTAACAAATCGAAAAAGAAACTTTGAGGGAGATTAAGCCTGGGATTTTTTGCCAGATATATTTATTTGGCGCAAAATTCAGTAACAATATGTTGAAAACTATCGATATTTTACTAAGGTCATATTTCAATACTCTAGTCAGTCCACAGAGGAATACTTTTGAATTTATGGAGATAATCTACAGTGTCATCCCCAAAGTATGCACCATATGGGAAACTTATTTATTAAGGGTTTTTCGACGAAAAGGTATTCTTGATAAAAGTTTGTGCATCCCCTGAAACTGAACATATATCAACAAAATACAGCACAACACACGTGATATACGAGGATCCTTCAAATATTTGATTTTGTGACAAGAGTAAAGTACTCCTATTTTTAAAAATCTCGGGATTTTCAGGATATAAGATTTTCTAAATCTTATTCAGAAAAGTTGTTCAGCATTAAAAAATACATATAGATTTGAAGTCATGGCCATCTAAGTGAAGTTTCATTTTTTTACCCATTTTTTTTTAAATGGGGATTACGCAATAAAAATTTTGATAAAACGATAAATAGACAGCATACTGTATACGACGGTTTATTTTAAAAGCCTGTAATAAAATAAATTAATTTTTAAAGTTTTTAGTACAGTTATTTTTATTTTTTGTTAACACCAAAAAATACTCAAATTATACAGTATTGTAAAAATATGTGTATTTCGGAACAAACTCATTGATTTTCTGGAGATTTTTTTGTCCAAAATAATTCTCCAACATAATCTCCAGTAAATCAATGAGTTTGTTCAGAAATACCTATTTTATTTTGATGTTTTATGATTTGATATAATTGAATATTGAGTTTTTGTTAGAATACTGTATAATTTTGAGTAATTTTCGGTGACAACAAAAAATAAAAATAACTTTGCACCAAAAACTTTGAACATTAATTTACTTTTAAAAAAAATTGACCGTGGTTAACACGACAGTTATGTAATTTGTAATATTACAGGCTTTCAAAATGAACTGTCGTATACAGGATACTGTCTATTTATCGTTTTAGCAAAAACATTGTTTTTTCGTAGTCCCCATTTAAAAAAAAATGGTTAAAAAATAAAATTTCACTTAGATGGCCATGACTTCAAATCACGATGTATTTTTCAATGGTGAACAACTTTTCTAAATAACATTTCTCAAGATTTTTCAAAATAAGAATACTTTACTATTGTCACAAAATCAAGTATTTGAAGGCTCCTCGTATATTACGTGTGTTTTACTGTATTTTATTGGTGCATGTTTAGTTTCAGGGGATGCACAAACTTTTATCAAGAATAACTTTTTCTCGAAAACCCCTTAATAAATAAGTTTTCCATATGGTGCATACTTTGGGGATGACACTGTTTAACGTATGGCATACAAAATACACGAAGGCTGAAGGATCAGTCCTTCGTGTATTTTGGGTCCTATTATATATCTCATATCGTTTAATAAGATTGATTGAATTTGTTGTGTTTAATTCTGAAAATGTTGTCGCTGAACCGCGTAGTTAAACCCGAACTCAACGACAATATACTACCGACCGCGGAAACCTTATATATACAGGGTATTCCAAATTAAATCGGCACCAGTGCCAACAGCGTTATTATTGATGGTACAAATTCGGTTAAATGGACAAGCTAGAAGCATTTTTAATGGCCCTCTTGTTGCCGAAAACTAGTAAAAAAATTTCTTTGTTTTGGCAAAACCTCATGATTGTCCAAACACCCAATTTTGGTATACGAATGACAATATTTTGTTACTAACAGCAAACATAAAAAATTGTGCTGGGATTTTATACTAGTCAAACTTGCGATCATCATGTCGTACCATTCACATGAGAGCCCTGAGCTATTTAGTATTAATTTACAATTAATTTCCATCTTAAAGCCATTTCAATAGCCATATTCATTTTGTGAATCAAAATATGGCTACTATAATGGTAACATTGAAGCCGTTTTTGTACAGAACAGAAAAACCTAATTGGCGTTCTTTTGCTGTGCTTCATCGTCCATTCTTGAACAATGAAAAAGTTTTTGAGAGGAAAATAACTGAAAAACGTTTTGTAATATCTGAAGATATAGAAATTGACGTTCAAGCCTACTTTGATATTTATCTAGAGAAATAGCTGTTCCATCGTCTGTTATTTAACGAATTCTGAAGAACATAAGATTTTCACTTTTAAGTTACGCCCAGTGCAAACACTAGAACCTGGTAACCTTGAGATACGATTGGGGTTTTGTCAGTGGTTTATGAATAAATGCAGACAAGATACAAACTTCTATAAAATATTACATGGAGCAATAAGGCGAATTCAAATTGTGAGATGTATAATAAAAATAATGTTCATTATTGGAGTAACCATAAACCATTTCTTGTCCATTCCCACAATCCGCAAAGACGATTTAGTATTAATGTTTGGTGTGGTCTATTTAGAGGCAGAATTAATCGATCCATTTTCTACCATGGTTCTTTGAAGGCCATTAAGAATGCTACTATTTTGACCAATTCACCGAATTCGTAGCGTCAATAATAACGGAGATGGCAATGGTTGTGACTTGATTTGGAACACACGTTCCTCGAATGAAGACAATATGTGAGTGGAAAGTGGAAAGTCGTCCTCGTTTCGTTCAAGTTGGAGCCTGGCTCCCTCACCCTTTGAACTGATGTTTGTCAGAGGAACAAATGGGTCATGACTGATGAAGAGACAATATGTGAAAAACCAAGAACAGTACTCGATAAAGATTACTGCCTAAACGTAAGCGAGACGTACTGCGTAAGTGGAACCACCTATTGGTGTGTCACCCATGTGACACACCAATAGGTGGCCAAGTTTTTATGTCAGCGTTAGTAGTTTGACCATCCAATCGACAACTGTACTAGCAGACACTTGGGAAGCTTTCCTGGAATGTCATCAGAAAACGAATCCACATGTTTCTAGAAATGATATAAAATCAAGAAAGGTTAATGCAGTCAAGCTGCTGAAAAATAATTCAATGAAAATCAAAAGATGAAGATAATTTTCTGATATGTATTGAAAATGTTCTTTCGTTATTTTTCAAACAAAAAAATTAGGATTCTACGGATTTTTTTCTATTATCCAAGTATGTTCAACATATGGTTTGTCAGTTTGTCAAACATAGTGTAAGGCAAAAAACTCCTTAGTCTATTATACATAAGTCTTAGAAATATATACGAAAACGATTATGAGAATTTATTCTCACTTGAATTCAATAAATGATAATATTCCTGAAATAATTCCACTTGAAAAATATGTGGTTTCGTTATTCATAATTGCAAACGAAATGAATAATTTTTGTAAAGTAATGAAAAGTAAAATGTATCATAACTGGTTACAAAAAGTTTCTGTATTATTATTATTCTTCTCACGATTTTTATGATGAAAAATATTGGTATTCCACAGTTTTCAACAAAAATAAGAGAAATATATTTATATTATTCAAAGGAAGCTGGAGTAGATCGAAATGGAAATGAAATATGTACATTTTTCAAATTATTTAAATAACGATTAGCAGAAAAGTTTTTTAAAAACGTTCGAAAAAATTATGTTCATTCAATATCACACATACACTCATAATAATGTTACAGATTACAATGAAATGTTCGCAAATAATGTCTTCATATAGATATAAATCATTTACTATCTGTAATAAAACTTTATTTGAACCCCAGGAGCATGTTGAAAAAAGTTCGTTCAAGTCACGGTCGATGAGAACACTGCAAGCTTTATGCTTTTCACATCTCGACAAACTTTCGAAAAGTTTATTCCATGAGAGTCTGTAATTCTGTGGGGATTTCGCACTCTACCAAAGTTTTACAGAAGATTCATTATTATGAACACGAAGTGAAAAATATGAAGAAAACTATTGGTGTTTTTATACTCACTTCAACCCGAATTAAGCGTTCATTATAGTTTAAGAGCTTTCACAATTCTTGAACAGACTGCCAGAGACCTTCTGGTATATTGAAGGATCATTCACTGTTTCTCACATTTGTTAATACCTGAGAACCTGAACAGATGATATTCAAACACTGTAAAAATGTATTTTAGTATATGATGAAATTATAAAACAACAATCAAAATTAACTGGCGCTCCGGGACAACTTGATTGATTCCAGGGGCGCATTTGCTTTTTCAGCTGCAGAAAAATCTGAAAAAACCTGCAGCACCAAATTATCTGAAGATTTTGATCTATCAATGTCCTCTTTTTCATAGAATAAAATTTAGCATCGCCAGACCGTCTTTGACCAAGGCGTAAAATGATCAAATTCAACGCCAGAACCACAGCAAACAATGACTGCATGAATATTATAATAGTGGTCTGCTAGATTGAAGTGTTCATCTATTTCGAACCTTACCTAAGTTTGGGGCTTACGTCAGAGATTGAGTCATGTTTGAAGATCATCAGAGTTATTATAAGATTGACTGGTGCCTCAGCTATACTTGTTTTCTTATAACAGTAAGTTAGTTTGGCGCATGGCGATCATCACCTGTTCAAAGTTACATTTTCAGATAATTTAACAATAAGCTTTGCAAGGACTGGCTATTAGTCATATTAGGAAACGATAGTTGAAGTTCCAGAAATTCACATTTGTTTTTGCTACCTCTAAAGTATTTACTACAAAGTAAACAAGTGAGGATTTTTCCAGCAGAGATTTATAAACACAAGACGAGATAGACTGTATGGAATCATTCAATCAGAGCAGTCAGGAGTATTGAATCTGTTATTTTCCTGCTCACGAAGAGTATTCAACAAGAACCCAAAGAATTCGGAACAATTCTCTTGTTGTCCTAACGAGTATCTAGTGGACTTGGAGGGAAAGATGATACATTTTTACGAAACTGCAGCTGCATGAACAGGTGTTTGAGTCTGGTGAATAAGTAGGAAACATTCTCGTTCTCGTTCATCATTAAAACCTTGTTCATGAAATTCTTCGTCATGAACAACACTTGTAAAATGCTATTCATGTAGCAAGTGTTTCCTAAATCATCTAATCCAATTTTCTTCTCAAGGTATTCAGGACAACTCCCTACTGATTCGTAAGGAAGAACATGTTTCACATAATCTCCATCAGAATCATTTCTCAAGCTGCGATCGATCCTTCCAAGCATTTCGTAGAGGGATCGATTCGGCTCTTGCTTCATGAAACTCTTCCACTGAAACGGAACCAGAACCACGAGGACTGCAACTCATATTTGGGGGCAAGAATGACCTAAGTCCATTGAATGCACTGAAAAAGAAGAAGGTGGATCAATCATTTGCGAATTAACCTTGTTAGGAGACTGATGAATATCCACATATCTCGGCTTGTTTCGAAGAGATTTTAGTTCCTTATTGAAATTGGGTTAATGCATGATCTCATCAAAATTATGTGAGGAAGGAATAGTTCCAAGGACCAAAGCAGCATTACCACATTGAATAGTAATACTAATTCTTTCTATCAAAAAGAGATAAAACGGTGATCTTTCGTTGTTTGGCCATTATATTATTATATTCATTATATTCTGTTTTCTAATAGTGAAAAGTATTGATGAATGATTCTGTTTGAACTAATGAGTACAGTTCCAAGAATACTGGTACTGCTTCTTTCTACAATACCAAACGATGAATCGTATTTCGAAAATGGCCCATTATTTTATCAACATATGTCACTGAATAGCCTAGATAGATATTAGATTAACCTTGGATAAACAAATAACACTGATCTAGATCTTCTGATACGTAATACGAACGTGGTTAACTGTTTACAACCATAGCATATATTATTATGTTTATAGAGAGAAATTTCTCTTTCTACTCTGTATAAAGTTCTCAATTTCTATTTTGTCAGATTGTTTCGTAGTTTTCTCTATTTAATACGTATGTATTGAAAACACACCGAGACCCAGTTGTTTTATTCTATTCTTTCTGAGATTTCCAGTAAGAAAATGTCTCAAAACTGTTATAATAAACTAATATAAAATGATTTGAAACCCTGAAACAACAATTACAAAATTGATAAGG
>WOGN01002681.1:0-16340 GCA_015342105.1 Leptinotarsa texana
AGAGAATGTCCGAATATGCCCTCCATTAAATTTTCAAAGTGATCCGTTGTCTGGTTCACCAGAAACGTCTAATGTGCCATCCACCGTGAATCAGCCTGTATATATCAATAAAAAATGTGACAACTACATATTTTGGGATCCAGACCCAGGCTCGGGCTTACGAGTATTGTAGTGATACCAAATTTGCCAACACAGGCATGGTACCCGTTATTTTGTAACTTATTATCTGACAAACCCATAGATATTTCACCTTCTGAATCATTACTTTCGTCCCCTTTCTTAAGTCATAACAAACCTTTTCACCCCGCTTCATCACAAACACTGATTCGTTGGGTCAAAAACACACTACACAGCGCAGTGGTGTGGACACTAACATTTTCGGTAGTTATAGTGTTCGGCACAAGCCACTTCCTTAGCATTTAGATCGGGTGTCAATATATATACAAGAAACACAGCTGTTAGAACTGAAACTTCCACCGTATTCAATACGATATAGTTTTAGGTGATTCAAATGAACATTGAATGAAGGGAATTCTCAGATTAGTTACAATATGTTTGAAGATATACATTTTTTCTTAGTGTAAAATATTCACAATATACCTTATTATTTGTAGAAATGACGCACTTTAATTATTTCTTTAATTGTTTATCAAATACCGAAGGACGGAGATGTGAAGAATAATTGTAAGATTAGTCAAATATCATAGTCCTCCTTTGGGGGGAGAGCCGACTCACCACTTAAAACTATTTTTCCTCCCCAACAAAGTGCGAATGAGTCACAAAATCAGACTGACTAAGCGGGACAAGCGATAAATACCTATCATATAAAAATGTTTTTTTATTTGAAATTTGTGCTGGACCGTATTCAGGGGTATGACATTCACGGATCTATCAAATACCAAAGGAGGACTATGATGTTCGAATAATTATGATTGATCTTCCTTCAGGTAATTCGACCAATAGAGGTAGTCTGGCATGGAACTATATACCACCCATTTGAATGACAGCAAGAGTGGTATATATACCTGAAGTGGGTCGGAAAGACCCGCACCCTAAATCGGTACGACCAATCAGCCGCACCTCTTTTCTATTGAAAGTATTTGCGAAGATACTGGACGGAAATATCAGGAGGGTGGCATTATATGCAGCCCCAGTGAATAACCACCAGTATGCATATCAAACCAGCAAATCGAAAGATTCAGTTTTAAACAACCTCGTAGAAGAAAATTACCCAATCCCATGACAACAAGGAGATTGAGGTTGCAGTATTTCTCGATATTGATGGAGTATTTGACAATGATTTACCCAAATCTATAGGATCGTCCTTGGCTAGGTAAACAGAACTGCAACTACGACTTTTAAAGGCGAAGCCATTAGGTTCAGGGTCACCAAACGCTGGTCTCAAGGTGGGGTACTACCTGCCCTTCTGTGGTCGCTCCTGATGGATAGTCTGCTTGATGCCCTCGACAGAAGAAAAGTAGATCTGCAAGCTTATGCAGATGACATTGTAATCTTAGCAAGGTCCACGTCGGATAGCTTGTTATATCCTCCAAAGCACGATGAACGTTGTTCACAGTTGGTGCCTAAGGGAGCAGATGCTTGTCAACCTCAGCAAAACGGTGAAAATCCCGTTCACCACGAGGTGAAAATTGGATGAACTAACGCTGCTTTCCCGCAATGGTGAGGTCAATCCATTTGGAACGGACGCGAAATATATTGGCATTGTACTTTATAAAAAAACTCACCTGGAACGCTCACTCAAAAAAGTTTTACACAAAGCCAGACTGTCCCTATGGACATGTCGAAGGATTTGTTGTAAAACTTGGGGTTTAGGTACCAAACAAATTTATTGGCTTTATGTGATGACCAATGATCACTTATGGAGCAATTGCCTGGTGGTCAAAGGCTTTACAGAAAATAGCTGAGACGAAGATCTCTGGCTTACAGAGACAGGCTTGTCTGGCCATCAGTACCACACCGTCAGCTGCGATTGAGATCCTTCTAGATTTACCTCCTCTCCACATTTTTCTAGAGAGAAATGCCAGATGCCAGCAGATCACATACTTTGTGCCTGCCCCGCTGGGGACCGAATCAGGTTTTCAGAGTTTGGCAGAGCCGGACTCTCACCATTTGACCTGAAAGGACACTCACCATATAAACTAATCAGCTTCGTTAAGAAGCTGGGTTTATTTTACTCGAGTGTGAATAGGTGTAGGCCACAAGAAACCCTTGTGGGTTGTGGTGGAGTGTCGAATAGACCCATGGGGTTTTGACCTAACCTAAGTCGACCAATCTTACAATTATACATGCACATTAAAGATCGCTGAAAGAATTTTCTTGGTTTATCTTGCAAAGAAAATTTATTGTATAGTTATTAGTTCAACACAGTTGAGAGGCTGTTTTCTCGACCGATAATTTCAAAAAGCCAACTTACTTCTGCGCTAGTTCCAATTAGAATTTCTTTCTGTCCATCAAAATCAATATCAGCTACTTCACAACTTGATAATACACTCGTAGAATCGATCCTCGGGAGCGTTGCATAATTGCTTAAGCCAAACTCAAGCACATCACTAGAAAATTAAAATTATTCATGCAGCTGAGTCCCATTGAAATCTACAGATAAACTGTTTCCATAAACAATATAAACTTGTAAAGGAATGAAAGTATAGAACGATAAAACTACTGTTTTTTTTTCATACTAGCCACTTTTTGACTTTACTGTCTTTTATGAATATATGAATTTCGTATTGAAGTTATTGCTATACTACTCAAGTGGGAATATACTGACAATGGGCATTTAATCAACTTGGAGCGCATACTTTTAGAGAAGTTGCTGAAGATGTCGGTATATTGGTTGGCTCATGCCATGTATTTTTTTTAATTTTGGGCATTAAGCTTGTGGCAGCAAAGTTTCTTCCAAAATTGCTAATATTTGACCAAAAAAACTGTCACATGAGCATCGGTCAGGAATTATCGAATGAGGTCTACGGCGATCCAGATTTGCCTAAAAAGGTTATGACTGGTGACAAATCATGGGTATATAGTTATGACATCGAGACAAAAGTCCAATTGTTCCAATGGAAGAGCCCAGTAGAGCCAAAACAAAAAAATATTTTTTTGGGCCTAGAACTCAAAGCTATACATAAACTCTACATATTGGAAGAACACGTAATATACCAAGTAACATCAGAAAAAAGTCGAAATATCAACATAATGTGGATCTCATTAAATGTTCAAATTGCTGTCCATCGTTCCTTAAACACATATTCGCTCTTGCAATAGTTTTTTTTATGACAATTTACTAGCATTTGTGGAGTTATAGACATGCAAGCCCTCCTTATTGTTTCTTTCAATTCGTCAATATTGCCAAAAGTTGGGCATTGCCTTTAATGAAGCCCCACAATGAAAAGTCCAGAAACGTGATAGCCATTGTTTTCTATCCGTCGTCCTTACAGTTGTATTGAGAAAATCTCTACAAATAGTTCTTTGGTGTGGTGGGGATCCATCATGTTGGAAATACTGATATTTTCTCAGAATGTTCAGACAATTCTTCCAACAACTCCTAGAATCTGACAAGAATTCTAAATATATTTTCCCCGTCAAAGATGTCTCAAAAAAGTAGGGTCCTATAATCTTGGAGTCCAGCACACCAACCCAAACATCAACTCCAAAGATCTCTTGGAAATTTGTAGCTCTATGCAGAAAGGAATTTTATTGTCCTGAATTGAATTAATATCAATTCATTTTTTATGATGCACTGTTTGGAACCTTTAGTGTAGTAATGAATATTACTGGAGTTTTTTCCCAACACCAAATCGTTATTTTTCACACCTCGACACGTTTTTCGATTAAACAGTTTAATCTTCCTCTTGAAGATGATGACTTGGTGATCGAAACACGTGACGAGGTGTTAAAAATAACGATTTAGTGTTGGGAAAAAACTCCAGTAATATTCATCACTTCATTTATTACTGAGAATGTCTTCTGAACTTACCTAAAACACCAATTTCAGTATCGCCACCTCTTTTAGTTACTATACAACTCTTACTAGAGGGTTTTTCAAATGAACCATAATTTCATCAACTTCTTTCAATGCGTTGAAAATATGTTAGAAAAATTCATGGTTTTCCTCTCACAAATTCACACGAATCATATGATTATTTATGTACTTGACAGTAAATTTGACAGTTATACATATTTTGTTAATTCATGGCTTACGTTAAACAAATCAATACATTTCAGTTTACCTACTCATACATTTTTTTTCCACTATTTTTATTTGCCAGAAACATTTACGTTCCATAAAAATTGGCTTTTAAATAGTTTTTCATATTTATACATAAATTGCAAATTTTCAAAAGATGTTAATATATCTTTGAGTTCTAAGACATTGATTTCTACCTTTTTGAGACTACACAAATATTGATAATGTTTTTTCGGAGACAAACGTCGGGAAACATATGTTTTGTAATACATAGCTGATTTTGTTATTACAGTGGCTACAAAAATCGATGAAAAAAAACTAGAGGTCTGTATTGACAAAAAAAGTTTATGATGAATTCTAATGGGCGAAATGACGCATTGCAAATTAGTTTATATCAGATTATAATGGAGGCGATATAGCCAAAAAAGGAAATTAGACAATTCTAGTTTTTGGAGAATTTTTTTATTTACCGATACAACTAGAAATTGTCTACTTGCTTCTACCTCTCCTTTTACGTTTACTCGGAGTACTTTTTATTCCTGGCATGACCACTCTTTCATTTCTCTATATGAATTTTTGAAAACTCTTGCAAATTCTAGGTATTATTATCTTTAGTAGTAGGAAAAGAAAAATTATGTTAATATTAAAAATTGGCATTATGAAGATACAATATACAATACCAGACACACAAAAAAGATTTTTTTATACTACCTACGTAAGTAGTAGAAATTAGACAAAAGTTATTTTCTTTATCTATATTATATTGATGGATGTAACCGTTTCTACATAGTAGCAGATCATCGTGAAAAATGAGAAATGAAACTGTCTATATTTTAACAACTTTTATTTATAACTTACGTTATTGCAGTTTCGTCCTATTAGAACATTTTCAAACTTATACAATAAACTTATTGTATCAGTTTGACCATTTTCAAACTTATACAATAGTTACAAATGAAAGTGGTTAAAAACAAAAAGTTTCATTTCTCATGATTTTATTTATGCTATACTGAATACGAATTTTTACAAAATAAATAGGTCAGCAATTGAACAAATTATATGTACAGCTACCAAGACCTTGGTAAATAATAACAATATAAATACGTCTTTATTCACCATGAAAAGTGCAATTAAACGGACAAAAATAAGTTTCAGTATAATGGCGATCAGGCGGAGTATCAGCCAAGGCTGTTATTCAACCAAACCTCGGAATAGCAATAATTAAATAATAATAACAAGAAAAGTCGTGATACTGTGATTACAAGATCAAGAAACTGCTGTACAAAATTCCTTTTTGTATCGCTAAGGTCGGGAATGGACAAGAAACTTGACAGTTAGATGAGTTATTAGTTTTTTAGTAAGTAATCGGGTTGACGAGATATTAAAACTGTATGTGTGTTGGTGAGTACGTGCAGAGTTCCAAGTTTCTCAACTTTAAAGCATCATGATTCTTGCATAGCTGAGGATATGTGGTCCCGGATACCAAACGGGAAACATAGACATAGACTTAGTCAAAGAGCATCCGATTGTCTTAAAGCCGGCCCATAAATACTGTAGCAATACAATTTTTTTAACATGCTCCTCAGTAATTTCCATTGTTAAGTTTCAAGTTTGTGTTGAGTAAATCACGATTTGGAAATAGCTGCCTGAGAATGTTATAAGAAGTTTGGTTTAGATAGCTGACATGTTTAGTGAACTGAGTTCTGGATTAAACTACAATCCTATATTTTCAATCTAAGTTACAGAAGAAAATATATCATTTTTCATGCGGACTTGAAAAGTGGAGTTGGTGAGCTCTCTATTCTTTTTAGGTGAGAACATAAGTAATACTGATTTCTCAGAATTGAGATGAGCTCAATTCGGTAGAGCATCGTTACAACCCCATCCACAACAACTCTTCGAGTAGGATTCTTCAGATAGTTTCCTAAGAGTGACACTGCTTTCCGAGAAAAACCAAAGTGGACAAGTTTGTCACACAATATCTCATGATCAAGATTGTCAAAAGCCTTGCTATAATCTAGAAGTACTAAACAAGTCAAATTCTCATCATCTACGGCTTTAAAATGATCTTCGGTGATTGACCAAGGTGAAAATTCTGCCAAATAAAACTTCAAATCTATCACTTTGCCTAGAAGCAATACAATTCAAATATGATACCGTGATACTAATCACAAATCAGTATCATATTTTGATATTATATTTGGTCTCGAGACCAAACAAATTTCTTTCTCACAATTTTCAGTTTCGACAGAAAGAAATCATTTTTTCCAATATTTTTTTTTCTGTCAGGACATCTTGACATCTGTCACCATCTTGACAAAATTATGAAAATTTTTGTCCAATGGTGCGTTTTTACAATCGAGAGGATCCTGCAATATTAGTCGACTGAAAAAAAAAATAAGCATGAACCTAAAATGTGTGATTTGTAAGTAATATAAACATATCATATGCAGTACCTTATCAAAAAAGCATTCCGAGTTGAATACTGAGGTGTACTCATAAATAAACAAAAAGCAGAAGTCTTTTGAAGACATATTTCAAGAATATACTTATTTGGTAAACTAACTTTTTCGGTAAACTAACGGTACTCACTGAAATATAACGGCTGGTAAAATTGTGTTGACAACAACCAAATTCAATTTTATTGAAGTTCTTTCAGATTTGATGTCCAACTCCCTCAAAAAAGTACTTTTTTCAAACGAATAATCTCTCACAGAATTAAATTCTGGAAAAATATAAACTTTTGAAATGTAGTTGCCAAACCGTGTAGAAAAATTATAGACTAGCTTGTTTGATACCACATCGACTTTGAGTAATTTTACATAGCCACATTCGCAGGCAAATGAAGTAATTCTTCTGCAAAAGAAAATTAAAGGTAATGTAGTGAAGAACATCCAAGTTTATAAAAAACATTCTTACTCTTTGAAATCATCTGAATAATAAATATCAATCCAGACAACGGGACTAGGAGTTTTTGAAAATTCCGGAAAATGGTCTTTATTCTCAATTTCCTTATATGTATGATCAGTAGTATTTTCTCGAAATATATGAACTTGATTATCACTACCAGACAGAACAAAAACTATCTAAAATAAAAAACTATCAGCAATATAATACCTTTATGAATATTTACGAAAAAGATCAGATTCACTGAAAAATTTGAAAATCGGAGGCAATCTTGTTTGGTTGATAATGTATTTGAAAGTCGAAGAGTTATATTTTTTTAACGTCTGCATATATTGAAAAAACAGTTTCAAGAATAATAAGCCTGTGTCACTTTCCTTAAGGCTCTTTGCTGCATGACAAAGGCACTTTTCATACTTCATTGGAACTATGATCCCATAATGTGAGAGTCATTTGCAAAAGTCAGTTAACGTTTGTGGGTCAGTATGTTTCAAATTAACTGTATACAATTTTTTTGCATTGGTATAGTTTCATCTGCAGAGTCAATTTTTATGGAAGAGAATAGGACCAAGAACTGAACCTTGTGGCATGCCTTTTCCACCTTTGACAAAAAAAACTTTGTAATTTGAAGAACTGAATCCCTTTTGCAAAGTAATCTCTATAGGTTCTGCTGAACTGATTTATATTTCTTGGGACCAGAATTTTCAGGATTGTTCATGTAATAAAGAGATTTTTAATTTTTTTTCAGTGTTCAGATACGATAAAGGGATATAGGCGGCACTTATCAAATTATAAAATGAATCAAGTTAACTAGCTCTGCAGGCAAAAGAACTATGATATTTTAAATTTAGAAAAAGAGTATCTGGAGTCCACTCATGAGTCCAGTCCAGATACTTCTCTCTCTCATCTACATATTCCTAGTCAAAAAATTACCCCTCATGATCAGAAAGAATAAACTGATCACTGAAGTTCGTACATATTTTTCAAACTAATTATATAAAGGGCGTTTCTTAATAATAATGATATTTGAGGTTATTTTTGGGTCCATTTTGATAACTTTGGTATAATTCTTGATATTTTTGTGAAATGTAGTATATATCTTCTAGAAGTAATTATATTTTTTGGGTACATCATTTTATATTCAAATTGAAAGGGTTATATTTTCAGAAGAGGTTGATTTTTGGGAAAGAAAGTTTATGGCTTTTTACTTCTCTATCTTGATACAAAAAATGTAGGAATCTTCCAAAGAAAGGAAAGAAGCAATCAATTTAAAAAAAAGTAACTCTATACCAAGATATGTAGACCACATCTCATCAGCTGATAAGGCAAGTGTAACGGCGAAATATCAGATATCTACCAGTGAGTGTAAGTGAAATTTTACCTTTCGTTTATATATTGTGTAGGAATCCTTTGAATGATATCTAATTCAATTCCATTTCGAAAGCTTGGAATAGAAACTGAGAAGAGAAAACTGTTTTTTGTGTAATTCAATGTTTACATGAAAGTAACTGTTTCGAAAGGGCTTTTTTTCCAGTTTCTGTCTGAAAGTTACTTCTTTATATGATCTACACATCTATGAATAGTTACTTTTTTGAAATTGATTTCTTCCTTCCTTTCTTTAAAATATTCCCATTTTTTTGTATTAAGATGGAGAAGTAGAAAGCCAAAAACTTTTCTTTTCCAATTTTATATTCTCCTGGAATTTGCATTAAATCATTTTAGAGTGGTAAGTGATATGGCCACTTTTTCAAAGTAAAAATTATTTTTGAAATCCGCATTCCTATTCTGAGCAAATCTGGTCTCATGAATTAATTTCTCGCTAAATGTACGTTATTCATGAAAAAATAAAAGTGACATCGAGACTGTCTTGAGAATGTCATGAAGAATTAAACAACCCGGCGGAATGTAATGGTTTGACGCTAGAATGCGTTGGAGATAACATTTATTGAAGATGAATCAATTTGGCAAATGTGGCGGCTTGAGAATGGTAAAAAACATACACTATGGCCTATAGGTTTTGTTTATCAGATGCTGTTCTCTCAAGGTGTGCAGAAAAGCAACAAGGTTCAGTTAAACAGAAAAATCACAGAATACCTCAAAGTCATTTTTATTATGTCTTACAATTACTGCTGAATTCAATGCAATAGTATACACTAACTCTAGTTTGATTTGGGGTAGATTGGTATCCGTGAATGCAGCTAGAAATATAGGTATTCTGGTAAATTTGGGTTCACCTACAAAGATTTCCTTTTGACAGGAATTTATAGGTAAAAGTAAAAAACCTAAAGAACTTCTAGCGCAAGAAACTCTATGATACTATATAACAAATTTTGTTTTCCACATCATAGTAGTTTTCAGCTTTTTTCTAAGATAATTGAGAACATAATTGAATAAAAGTGTTTCAAATTATTTACAATACTAGGAATTATTTTACTATTAGGTCTGATAGGTAGGTAACTGGACAAACATAAAAATAATCATGCATATGAAGAAGCTTATATAAACTGTGACAAGCTTAATGCCAGTGCTTCTTTCGAGTTTAGTAAAAATTGTTGAACTAATCTAAATTACTAACTCACCTCTTTGTTAACCACAGCATTATCTTCAAAAGTAACTAAATAGGTATGAAAAAGTTTATATGGAATAAAATTGAGTTCAACATTCAGACAACTTTGTGCTATATTTTCGATATTGAAATCTTCAGTTTCTTCGCCAGCATATATGTTCAAATATGTTTCTAAATGACTTTCAGAATCATTACTATTCTGTGAACAGAAAATTTTGATATCAATATGTTAATAATGAAAACCACCATGTTTACCTTTATAATTGTGATTCCTATTACAAATTCGTTACTATTTGTGGATTTGTTGAAAGCATCAATAGATATTATCTCAGCCCCATCTAAAAATTATATTGAATTTTTTTCATCCTAATTTGAAATAGAATATGATTTTTACAAGTTTTGTTATCCTTCACATATAGTCAGTGGACATAGTTAAAGACTGGCTATAAATCAAATCATCAATTATCGCAAATCATCGACGTTATGTTGATGATATACACTACCTTGCACTGACGAGTGGCCAAACAGCCAGAAACCGGTCTGCAAGTGTGTTTCAATAATTGAAAATCTATTGCGGCAGTTGTATCGCTAACAGCATATGCAAGAATTACTTCTGAAAAGAATCCTGCACTGGCACCTGTCGGATAATACTCCAACACCCTTCGTGGCATTAGCCAGGGGAGTAGTTGTTTTCTGATAGGTGTCAGTCCATTAACCTACAGTATAGAGAGTTGAGACTGGCTTGAACGAATTTTCTTTTAGATGATTTAGGTTTTGTAATGTTCATGATTCCTAGAAACATTACATGTTTATGCAAATTTATATATGAAAGTATTATTACTAGTTTCTACATTTTCCATAATAACTCTAAACTAAATATTCAATAAATGTGAACTTTCGAGAATTGAAGAAAAAAAATGATTCGCTGTCAAAAACAAATGTTGCATGAATTCAAGGATGAAATGAATGGAAAATTCATTTTCAACATATTGTATTAATTTACTTTTTATTATTTCTATAGGAATTTACAATGAGAATTCTGATCTAATTAATCATTTTGTATATATAAATTTATTGTTGATCTAGATAGGGCACTTTACACAGAGTGAGTGAAATTCCAGTTGATGCATGCAGTTTAAAAGGAAATAAATTTTCATATTATAGAGCTTTCTGCTTCTCCATTCGTAAAAAAATTAACCTCTCCTAAAAATATGCCCCTTTCAATTTATAGAGCATATTATTAAGATGTTTGAAAAACTTAGTTAGGCCTTGAAAAATCTGATTTGCTACTTCATTTCAAATATGAATAAACTAGCGAGACACCCCGGCTCCACACGGGTGCAATGCTGAAACTAAATATAAATTCACCTAACCGAAATTTAAGGGCATGGAGAACGATTTTATGAGCGTGCACATCTACAAACCTACATACAAAATTTCAGCCTTTGAAAGTATAGTGGCATAGAGAAACTGAAAAGATAATTTTCATATGTAAATGCGCCCCTTTTATCCCCAGTGAGGCCGCCCCAGTTGGAATATTCGAAAGACCTTTCTTATGGCATATTTACAACATAAAACGAACCTACATACATAATTTTAACCTTCGAAAATCGAAAATATACCGGTAAGGGGAAACAATGATGAAAAGATAATTTTCATATATAAACGCGCCACTTTTACCCCCACTGGGGGAACCCCAATTGGAATATTTGAAAATCTTTTCTTAATGTGTATCTAAGACCTAAGAATCACCTATATACCAAATTTTAGCTTCATAGAAGTCACCAGTAAGGAGAAAAAGAGATGAATGGAGTGAGTGTTAAGTGAGAGACTTTTGCATTTATAAGTATATAGATACCTATATGAACCGAAAATTAAGCATTAGCTACTTATATTCATTGACACAAAATTTGTAGGTTCAAAATATTAACGAAACCTGAATTATGTAATGAAGTCCCTTCAATACATCTATGAATTTAAACATATCAGGATGAGTTTCATAAGAGTTCTACCTCAAATTTCAATGGAACGATTCTGAAACTTCTTCCAAAACCTCAGTCTACAAAGATGGAAAATTGGAGTTATAGTCAATATAATTTACAACAGAAAAGTCATAATATTTTTGTAATTTATCATTCTCTGGGAGATATTTTCAAACATATCAAACGCTATAACATTAGAATCTGAATATGTAAATCTAAATGAACATCCACCAATTTTTCTATTTCACAGTATTATTTAATATTCAGCAGATAACCCCAGTGTCATACGAATAGTTTTAGAAAGTATATAATCACACAGATATCAAAAACAATTATGGCAGATGCCAATTTCAATATATCAATGTAGTTGTGTTGAAATTAGTTAAAAACCTATGTTTCCTTATTGAGAAAGTATAAAACACCCAGTTTTTGAATTCCGCGACAAAAAACTCGGCAGATATTAAATAGATATTCAACTTTTTGTGTAACATGCAGCATTGCCAACGTTTTTCACCACACTACTTTTCTAAATTTGAAATTAAAAAAAAAACTACACTTTTTTTGTTCAAACGAAATCGTTTTTTATGAATTCATCGCTCTACTATGATCAATTTTTTTCAAGTTGAATTTTGTAACAGAGAAACTTTATAGAAATCCATGAATCAATCAATCGATCGATCAATAGTTATTTAAAATTTCTGAAATGGTTATAACGGGTTGCCAGCATCTAATCTGGTCTCCGGCCTTTTCCAACCATGTTGAATATATTTTTTTTCTTTCAAGTTTATTATGATGGGAAATTAAGACCTCAATTACTATTGTTTTTGTCAATTTGTTTAAATTTTGTTCTTCATTATTTGAATAAATATTAAAAAACTATTTATTTTGTCATTACAATTTTTGATGAGTTGCAAAGGAACATCAGCATAGGAAAAATAATTCATCTAAAAAAATGCCAATGAATCAAATCTGCGATCTGCATTGCTAGAGTTCCATGCTCTCACTGGTTGAGGTTGAATATTTCTGGTAGCCTTTTTTTGATAATTAACATGCTCATTTACAGATGAGGGTGAAGATCATCGATCTCAGTAATTCGATTAAAAAGAACAGAATGATTTCCTATGGGACACTTCGTGTGATGATTCATCAGAGAACGATTATGATAGCAATACCATCGAAAGTTCTCAATTCTAATATTTCAAGTTTTTTTATATTACCTTCACTCTAGATTGCTATTTTCATTTTACACTCCATAATATTTCACATTGAGCATTTTGTTCAAAATAAAATAAGATAAAAAACATATACCCTGAAAGATTTTGTGCATTGCTCGAATAATTTACAACTAATATACAACACTTTCGCAACCTCCCCACCGCGGGGGCGGTGGGTGTGAGATCTATTGAAAAAGATGGCAAGCAATCGGCATGAAAACACTGCCTAAAATACAACACTATCTCCGGGACCAACTCTCAAATATCAAGATTATGATGTCTTGCCACACTAAGGCAATGCCGCCCAATGCCAGATCCAATGAACAATACCCCACTGTGTAGAGGTGGGTTACTAGTTGGACACAGGGCTTCGGACACAGCGCCTGACCAGCTCAATCTTTGATGAAAAAAATATAATAATAATCTCGATTCAGGTAAGCATCCTAACTTACATAAATAGTTCACATGGTAGTAATTATTATGAGGACAATATATAATTATTTCATATATAATTTAAAAAGCAACTCAAAGCAACACAAGCTAATTAGGAAAATATATTCTATGATCATTCTGCTTTCAAGTGATTCATCTGTTCACATTTTAAAGTTCCTAAAGAAGTACATTCATTGACTCTTGATGGAAGACTATTGTATTCTAAAAGACCTCTATAAAATAAGGAATTCTTTGTTCGAGAATAATTAGAACGAGGAACATAATTTATAATTGTTTCTTGTGGAATATCCTATCCTTGACAGGAAGCCACACCAGTACTAACAGCATAGTCCTAATAGGGGTATATCTGTTACACATAATAAAGATTTGGGTATCTGCATTCGCTCACTTCTTTGCGATCTACCTAAATCATTTGACAGTGTTTCACAGTGCTGACATATTTTTGAGAAAACTTAAAAAATATGGTTTCAGAGGCATAGCATATGACCTAATACATTCTTTTTTGGCAGAAAGGCTGCAATATATATTATATAACAATGTAAAATCTGATTCCAAAATTGTCAAGCATGGGTACCTCAAGTATCTGTACTTGGTTTCCTTTTATTTATTATCTAAATAAATGATATTTGTACATATATTGATACAGCAGATGGTTTTGTTAATATGCCGATGATGCAACTTTTGTCATAAGTAACCAATAAGTGGGGAAGCTAGATCAGTTGTCATGTGAAACACTGACAAAATGCGAAACATACTTTAGCGCTAATATTCTATGCTTGAACGCTCAGAGAATAACTAACGCAAATAGATCCCAAATGTCTGGCGATGACAAAGAGGTGTGTCTACTGGAATTCCACCTTGACAACAAATTACATCGAAAAGGACATACAACATCGTTATGTGAAAAGCTCTCAAGATGTCGCTACGCATTGAGAGGGCTAAGGAGTTTAGTTTCGAACGATTTGCTGAGAATTGCATTATTTGGCATGGCCATTGCCACATAAACTATGGCATACTGATATGAGGTGCTTCTTCACATGCAAGTGAAGTATTCATTATCCAAAAAAGATAATGAGAGATTTAGAAAAATTTGATTCCAGATCCCATGCTAAACCAATCTTTATAAAATGGGTCATGCTTACATTAACTTCCATGTACATTCTAAAAGCAATATTGTTTGTATATAAAAATAAAGATAAATATAATTGTGGCTCCAGGATTCACAATCATGATACAAAACACAAAGACATCATCAGGCTACCGAAGATGAATTATAAAAACACAGACAAACAAACGGAGTTTCTTCCCATAAAAATATATAACACTTTGCCTAGTGAATGGAAAGACCTTCGTATAAAAGAATTGAAGTTCAAAGTAAAAAATTCACTTGTCACCCAAGCTTTCTATAAGATTGGTGAGGTATTCAATTTTCAGTGATCCTAATTATATGTATATGTGTGTATATGTGGGTATGTGTGTATATATATTGTTAATATCCATATGTGTCATAACAATTGTATTGAGATTTTTCCTTATGTACTGTATGTATGTATATTTTTTTATATTTTCAGTATGACGTACCTAAGCAAATTTTGTTACTGCAGATATTTTCGAATGCAACAGAAATTGTAATTTGAGGTCAATAAAATGTCTTTCTTTATTTCTTTCATCAAAAACAATCTCATTTCCCTACTAGGCACTAAGAAAGGTAGAGATAAAGGAAGAAAATGGGAACCTGGTTCAGCGAAAAAGAAAAAAAAAGCAGAAAGAGCTGCATTCGATCAGGTTTCAAGTTCAGGTATGATGAAATTTCTCAGACTGAATCTGTTAGTATAGAATCTAATGAATCAGTAACTTCGACTTCTTCAACAACATGTATATGTATCCGAGAATTCGGAAATTACTGCAGATGCTCCTATTATTGATACTGAACAACGAAAATCGAAAACAGAAATAGAATCGAAAGCGTGCCCCTCAAAATCTTATGCTGAAATTTCTGTGTTCGCGTTGAGATATTTATGTCACAATCAGAAAGTGATTGAAATAGGTTCTCTGTCTGTTAACAGAGATGTCAGAGACGTAGTAAGATAAGCATTTTTCAGTCCCGAGTTGTCAGTTTTGACACACAGGATTGTGGACGTTTCCCATGACAGATGCTCTGCGTTGTGATGTAGTTCAAAGCGGTCCCACACAGTAGTTGAATAACAGTGATGAATATTATCCTAAAGATGATGATTATAGACACTTTCCCAATTTTCATTGTTCATAAAAACTCAATAATGGTGAAACTCAACATCCTCGCTGGTTGGTTTATTCAAAATTTTCTGATTTCCATGCAGATT
Source organism: Leptinotarsa texana (assembly GCA_015342105.1). Taxonomy (NCBI): domain Eukaryota; kingdom Metazoa; phylum Arthropoda; class Insecta; order Coleoptera; family Chrysomelidae; genus Leptinotarsa; species Leptinotarsa texana. Next base: position 15,666 of record WOGN01002681.1, read on the forward strand.
ATTTAGCAATTTACAAACTGAAACGGTACAGGAAGGATGTTGTGATTGGAAACACGTAAGTAATATTTTACACCGAAATGAGGATACTAAAGAACACATGGCATATATGTTGCAATGGATAACATTAGAGAAGGGAATAAAGCACAGAAAAACAGACCAAAAAAATGAAAGGCGAGTTCCAGAATTTCAAATACATTGGCACAGTTTGTTTGATTAATTGACATCATAAATTTCTTAGCCTCCCATAAACTGGCATTTAGAAGTCACAGGGAAATTCTTAAAAAAGATGAATATACCAGGATTTCTGGTAAATTCATAGACTCATTTAAATTGACATCTAAGTATGATTCAACTTTACAGGAACACATAAATCACACTAATAATAAACAATTTGCACATCATTATCTGAGCTACAATACTCAAAATGAATTGATCACATTGATGTCAAACACAGTTACTAGTAGAGTGATTGGTAGGATAAAAATGGCAAAATATTATACTTTTTTACTCGGCTACACTAGATACTGCAAGAGAGTTGTTTAAATGTTGATCATTTTAAGATATTGTAATACAGCAACTGGAACTATTGAAGAATATAGAATAAAGAAAATACTTTTGTCTAGTTTCTACTATGTTTATTTAACGTTACGACCGGTTTCGGCTTATAAGACCATT
>WOGN01002682.1:0-14267 GCA_015342105.1 Leptinotarsa texana
TACAAATACAGGCAAATTTACCTGAAATACCTGAGTTAAGGCGATCAAACCGTATAAAGAGACAGATGACAGGATAACAAGTTCAGTTTGAGGAGTGCCAAGAAGATGATAGTCGAAAGCGCTCGCAGATAATTAATAGAAGATAGAAAGCTTCAAATTCTTTGTGAAATTTAATATTAACCCTTTGAAGTGTTCAGTGAATCTTACCTAAAAACATTGAAACATTGATGAAAACCGCATCAAAATTGGTTGAGCCAGACAAACAGATTAACAGACAAGCAGATGGACAGACAAACAGACAGCGATCAGGTACACTTTCATTATATGTATATTTATTGATTGATACATCACAAAGAGGAGAGATCCAGAAAATCTTTCAATTAATTTTTTGTATTTTTCTGTTGCAGAGTGTTCTTTCAAAGAAGCAACTTTTGGAAGTATTTTGCAATTGCATGCTAGACAAATATGATGAAAATAGAGGTTCTTGCTCCCATTTTGAGTGATAAGCTGTTCATATCTCTGTTTGAGGTTTGAAAATAGTGAAATACATATTCTGAAACAAATTTTACAAGTTTCGAAATTAATTCGTAAATATATAGCCACTAAAAAGATATCTTAAATATGTCTTTTACTGGATATTTCAAAAATATCTAAAACAAGATATCGACGTCTTGAGACATTCAAATGTATCTAAGATTTGAAAAAGATATCCCTAAGATATATCTGGTGCTCTACGGGAAAGTGAGAGAAAAATAATTCATTATTTTCTTGCTCTTGAATAAAGTAGCATATTCAAAAAACAATTCAATGTGAGATTTACACTTGACAATTTATAAAACCGCCACACGTGTTTTGCTATTCAATAGCATCTTCAGGCGTTACATAGCATTGTGAAGCCTGAAGATGCCATTGTACAATAATGTGTGACGTCTGGAGATGCTACTGTATAGCGAAATACGTGTTGTGGTTTTGTAAACTGTCCAGTGAAAATCTCATATTGAAGTGTTTTTTGAGTACGTTATAATGCATTTCCATAAAAGGTATTGGTCAGCTCTATTAAAATAGCAGTCTAATTTTGGATTAGAATGGAAATTGAGAGCATAACATAGTGTCTCAAATGAGTATTATCAGTTGAGAATGGAATGATTTGATGTTTGTATTTTTAGTGCTTGATACAAACTGATTCTAATATATGTAAAAACACAACATGGTCAGGATTTAGTGTTCCAGAAACGCTGGATGGCAGTTTAACACTGGTATTTAAATGCTATTTTAAAGATGAAAACTTTGAATGAATATTGTGTGCAAATTGTAAATTTATTGGTGATGCCAATATTCAGCTCCTTAGAGACAACTCTAATGATATAACAACCTGAAGATGTAGGTACTTCTATATAAGTTTACAATATAATTTCCAAATTTCAGGATCTTGCTAATCTGTACAAACTTACAGAAAATCATTTCATTAAGTTTGTTTATGCCAAAGGATTGCCATATCATATGCGTCCAGTCGTTGTTATGTGTCAGAAAAAAGGTAGAATCCCCAATGAAGCTTGGGAAATACCGCAATTTTTCAGTTTGATGAAAATATATACAGGGCCCATGGTTCACTTTTGTATTTCATTAATGTTGAACTAAATTGAATAAAGAGTGAAAATTCTGCTTCATCAACATTAACAATTTCAAGTTTAATTTTTTTTGTGAGACATAATATTGGATCTATCAAAGAATAAGCAATGGTTAAATCCATAAAAATAAACAATTTTAAAAATTTATGTGGCCATTCAGATGTGAGAAAATCAATTTCTGTTCCTCGCAAAAATTAAATTTTTTGGTTTATAAAAACTGTTGGTTGCAAAAAAGCTGTAGCAGTATTAGTTTCCAAATAAAAAGTTCAAATCAGTAAATGTTTCTAGGGAAATGACTGAAAGTTTGCTGGTACTTATATTAAATAAGAAAAGTATGTTTTCAGTTGAAACTTCTAGATGAGTTAATACTTGATAGGTATGTGATGGAATGTTCATAAAGTATTCAAGTAACACTTTATTGCCACATTTTCATCGAACAGTTCAGTGAAAATTTCACAATAGAGTGTCACTCGAATTAATACTTGGTAATGAATATGATCGTTAAGAACATTTTATGCTTATAGAAAATTTAAAGGTTAACTTGGACTTTTTTATACTTAATCTGGGTATTTGGTTATTATCTATTGTAGTTCAATAACTTTTACTGTAATGTGATACAAGACTGAAAAATATTATCAAATATGTTGTAAAATTAAGATAATCAAGTGTTTGATTAAATTTTATGTTCGAGGAATATGCAAGTGAATATCATTGATCATATTTGTATTTTTTAATGTACTTGCATATTTCCGTGAACATATATTTTTTGTTCATTTTGTTATCTAGTACATGTAACTGCATGTAACTCGCATGATTAGCAGTTATTATTAACTTGAAAAACTTCGGAAACATTTCATTCATAGACAACTAAGTTAATTTTATCTTGGGTGTTTTCAGAGATGATTTAGTGTCTAATTATACCGTTTTACATATCTATACTATAATTCCAAAATAGTGGGCACTAAATTCTCAGAAATGACTGACGTTTTTGCCTCAACCTGTTCCTTGCAGCATACGGAAATTATACTAAATAGATGAGGAAAAATGATGATAAAATATAATATAGAATCATAACCTTGACAACAATGTTTTCGTTTTAATGCAATAATATTTCTGAGAGTTCAGTGTCTATCATTATGGAATTGTCCAATACTTAGTTGAACAATAATTTTTTCGTTAACGTGAATACGAACAATATTAGTTATACTACTTGTTTATAAATGAAGTTGTCAATTTATAAGGAAATTTAAATAAAATATTTGAAACATGCCTCTGTTTTTGATGTTCGTGCTTTTGTTTTTTTTTGTGAAGCGTCGAAGAGTGGCTTAAGTGAGAAAAATTGAAACTACACAGCGGATTCTCCACGTTGAAAGTGTACGTAGCTTAACAAATTCATAAATATTCTAAAAAATTATATGTTATTATATATGGTGTTTTCATTTCTAGAATATTTATGAATTTTTAGTAACAGTAGGTTTAGGTAGTTATGGTAATCTCCGCTTTCTTGGTCATATTATTTGCCTTGGCATGTATTTTAACCTAGATCGTCTGTAAATACTAACACACACACACACAGTACCCACAAATGCATTTTTATGGATTCCCGAAAGCACACAATAAAAACGGATTAATATTGTTTCTGAATGTGTTGATTTTGTTTACATAATTTTTAATTTTCTTGATGAAGAGTATGAATTTTAACCCCTTTTCCAGAATAACATGCAATTTTGGTTCAAAACCAGCACGTCCTGTCTTAGATCTAGAATAGTTTGGCATATATTTTTATGACATTCAAATATCCCCAATTCTATGAAGGATTCAGTTTTTGAAGAGTGCAAATTGCTTAACCGTCTGGTTGGTGATATTCGATGTGCGAGGCATTTTTTCGGTACATTCTAAGAGTAAATTTTATTTCCAAATGGAACATCCAAAACTATTAGTTTACGAAAGTACCTATGTATTTTGGTGAAAGTTGAGTATTGAAATACATAGTGAGTATTTCAAGGAAGGAACTTACATGAACTAATCAACTGAAGCAAATATGGCATTTGGAGAATTATAGGGCTTTTTCATGAGAAACTACAGTTGGAAACCAGGTCTTAGTTATCGCCCCATATACAGATAAATATTTCCAATTGAAAAGGAACTTCAATTATCAAATAACGTTTTATATAGACTTTGACATGAAACCAATTGATCCACTGAATGAACTTTCTCAAATTATAAATCATTGGATAGGATAGGAAAAAAAATGTTTGAAATATAAATCTGAACATTCAAAGAAGTTCTCTCTCTCTCTCTCTCCATGTTATTGGCTTTTGCTTTCATTCAGGTACATTGAGCCAATTCAAAGAAGTTACTTTTCAGAAAATAACGTTTTATATAAATTTGGACAAGAAATCAATGGAACAACTGAATAAATTTTGTGCAATTTTCCTTACAGAGGTTATCCGTACATATGTCTTTAGTTACAAACTGGTTTCAGAGTATTTCAGTCCATTATTCCGAAAAATGTCATCGAATTTTTACCGTTATGTTCACTTGGTGTCAGCTGCATTGCGTGAACATAGCTTCAAACAAAAAAGAAGCATTCCATATATTTCAAATTCAATTCAGACAGCTATAAATCATGGCAAAGATTACTGTAGACACAGTTGTAGATACAGCTTGTCAAATCTAAGAAGAGACTTGAGAATTTTCTCTCTGTCTATCGTCCTTTTAACGAACGCACAATCCAGGGGACGGGACTATAACGAAATTCAGAAAACTATAGGTACAACAAATACCGAAAAAATGCCGTTTCTCTTGGTGATATGGTATTGAAGTTCACTATGCTTGTTTTTATGTATACATCTTTTAATTCTGGGAAAATACATTCAAAGTGTTAACTAAAAACATATCTTAGATACTGCAGTTATATTGAATGAATGTAATCAACAACAAGTTCACTAGACTACTTTAATTTTCTCAATCATTATATTTTACACAGTTGATAATATATATATAAAAACATTCCAGGAGTATTCGCTGCATTAATAGAAACAGGAAGTACATACTTGTGTGCACTCACTAACTGTTATTTTCAATATAAAAGTTATATGCATATATATATTTTTATATTGGTGACAAGGTTTCATTGTAATTAGTGATGAGGTCGTGCTCGCTTAGGTTGGTTTATTTTGTATTTTGTTATATGTTTATTCTAAAGATGATGTTTTTTAATTGATAATTAATTGTAGTAGTGTTTCAAACAATGAATGATAACTTCACTTGAAAAATTGCCTTTGTTCAGTTTTCATTGCCATCTGAAAATTCATAATTGAAGTACAATCATATTCATATATAAAAATTCAATTAATTTTATTCTTCAAAATGGATAACATATTTGTAAGTCGAGCTAAGTATTGCGAAAAGTGCGGCCTTGGAAAGTCTATGCCTGTAGCAAAAATCGTATATTTGCTTTCAAAAATAACTGAAATCCAAGGGTGTCTTCTTCTTAAGTGTGTCAGGATATGGATATACGAAGGTAGTTTGAAAAGTTTTCGACCTAACAAAGATACAAGACATTTTTTTCAGATTTTTTTTATTTCTCAACATAGTCTCCTTTTAAGTCCACACACTCCTCCCAGAGATGCTTTCGTCTCTGTAACCCGTCGTACTCGACGTTTTTCTCTGCAGATTAATTGTTGACGAAGCTGATCGCCTCTTCATTTGATGAAAATCTCTGTCCTCCGAGCGCAATTTTCAGGTGAGAGGACAAAACGAATTCGCTTGGTGAGTAAGGTGAATAGTCAAGCAGTTCAAACCGTAATTCTTGGATTTTTAACATGTCAAGCGCTGAGGTGTGAGACGGTGCATTAACTTGGTGAAACAGAATTTTCTTTTTCTACAACTGTGGCCGTTTTTCGGCAAGTTCTGCCATCAGCTTTTCAAGTAATGATGCGTAGTATGCTTCTGTGATGGTTTTTCCATTTTGAACATAATGGAATAAAATAACTCCATGACTATCCCAAAAAAAAATCGCCATCACTTTTCCAGCCAAAAATGTTTTGTTTCATTTGGAGCCCGTTTCCCCTTTGCAGTCCACTGTTTGGACTGTATTTTTGTTTCGGGCATATGATGGTGTATCTAAGATTCATCTACAGTAATTGATCGGCGCCAAAACTCGGATTTATTGAGCCTAAACTGCGCCAACAGAGCGTTGGAAAGCGGACAGCTTTCTCATGCCCAAATGTTGATCTCTCTCACTTCAGTTCGGTAGTCATCTAGCACTATTTGGTGAAATTTGACGATGTTTTCATCGGTAGTTGCAGTTTTCGGACTACCCGAAAATTCATCGTCTCCCAAGCTCTTATAGCCACATTTTAATCGAGCTGTCAAAAATTTCACTGTGGTAAATGATTATGCATACACATAATTCTACTCATTTTTGATTTGCGTAAGCGTATTGTCTTTCAAAAACAAATATTTAATGAAGGCTCGATACTCGATTTAGTCCATTTTCTTGAAAACACTCGCATCAACTCACTCAAATGACTGTAACATAACAACTGCGCGTCCAAAATGGTTAACACTTTGATGTGCAGCTGTCAACAGATAAACAACGAAATTCACTACCTTTTATTTACTGCAATCTCCATGTTGATCGAAAACTTTTTTCAAACCACCCTCGTATATAAATTGATAACATGAAATTGCACAATTGGTTTGGAAATTACCAAATTTATTTATTTTCAAGTCCTTTTTTTTTCTCCGCTTGACTTGGATTATTTTTTAACGCTGACGTCACACATATATTCACACCATTGATAACTTCCTCCATTATATAAAATATTTCAAATAATATATTACAGACTATTTTTCCACCAATTATCTACAAACTACTTTTCTACCAATGATCAATCATAAAACATTCGTGATTCGCTCAGAAATTGAACGCCACTCCAAAAAATAAGTACACAACGTGTCAATCGAAGAAACAGGTCAGTTCACAAGTTCATGAGCAGTATTGATGTTTTGTGATGTAGCCATTATTAATTGAAAGTTTACCCCTGAGCACACAAATATTTCAAATGATACAAAGTTGTTTTACATAGTATCCTAGTGAATTGAAAAAGATTGATATGGTTGTGTGTTGAACACAACTATCAATTTAAAATCAATATCCCAGATAATGCCATAACCCCAGTAATACCTGAACCAAACATACAAACTGACCTACTTATACAGGTAGTAAATAACAGTGAGAACAAAAAGAAAACAGGAAAAGATCAGAAATCAGTCAGGTAGTAAATAATGTTGTATATCATGCCCTAAAGAAAATAACGCCGGCCGCCACTTTCAATCGTGACGTAGCTAGGCGCGCGAATGTACGATGTTCGCTGGCGCTCTAGATGTAGCGATAATAATGCTACCGATTTCGATTATCATATAAAAACTAGCCGCGAGCATATCGAGACAGTCTAGTGGAAGTTACAGTGCGGTACGAGAGGAGGCATTCGAATAATAGTTGAAGTTTTAGTTGAAGTGATTTAAAATGGAATAAAGTTTTGTTTGATTATTTAGTGTAGTCAACTATTGGACAACCCTCAGGGAAAAACGTAACATTTGGTGTCGGAAGTGAAAAATTTGACTGAAAATTTAATATATTATGATGAAAACAAGGAGTGTCAATTACGACGAGATGTAAGAGCTTAAGAAAATTGTACGAGGCTTTGCAAGCAGGCCTGGCGGAGAATGAAAATCGCAGAAGAGAGTAAGATGAACGCAGAAGACAGAAAGATAAACGGAGAAGAGAAGATGGTGAATTACTACTAGATATTCAGGAAAAACAAGAAAAAGACAGTAACTTGCTGGTGAATATTCAAGAAAAACAGGAAAAAGAGAGAGACTTGCTGGTAAATATTCAGGAAAAACAGGGAAAGCAGGAAAAAGACAATCAGATGTATCTCCATTCATTGGAAGATTTAAAATCTTCCCAAGTGAGTAAAGAGAAGGTACAGAAATATTTTCAGGAAGAATTTGGAAAAGTATTTCAGGAAACAAAGGAGGAATTGAAAATACTAGTCGATGAGAAGCTTGAAGGTGTTGAAAAGAAATTTGAAGAGGAGTTGAAGGAGTCGGAAGGAAACTTGAAGAAGTCAATAAAAAGTTTGAAGGAGTCGACAAAAAATTTGAAGAGATTTTACGGGAACTTCGGAAATAATTACCGGAACTGAAAAGGATTACTGTGGAAAAATGCAAATTTGAAACACCTGTCCCTTCTAGCAGTAGTTTTGTTAAAACTCCAACTTTCGATAGCGAATCTTCATGGTCAATTTATCGCAGACAATTTGAGACCGCTGCGGAAAATAATGGGTGGAGGAAAGAGGAGAAAGCAACAGCTCTGATACTGGCATTACGAGGAAAAGCTTCCGAAATTCTGCAAAGTATTCCAGTGAATAGGCAGGAGGATTATGAAGTAGTCGTATCAGCTTTGAAGGTAAGATATGGTAGTGAGTACCTTCAACAAGTCTACCAAGCTCAACTGAAAGTGAGAACTCGAGGTCCATCAGAAAGTTTGCCAAAGTTTGGAGCTGAAGTCGAAAGGTTAGTAAGACTCGCCTACCCACAAGCATCGAATAACTTCACCATAGGATAACGGGGTTCATGACACGGAGCTGCAGCAGTCATTGATGATGGCATTTCATAAAAAAATTGAATGAAGCCATCATATATGCCCTAGAATTTGAAGCTGCATACTTTGCGACAACAATGAAAACTTCTAGTGAGGGCCATCAATGAAAAAGAAGACGAAGGAACAGATCGACTCATGGTAGGTCTTGAAGAACTCTAGCGAGAATGTGTGAGAGGTACTAGTCAACTGCCATCGATACGTGGAAGAGTAGTGTAAGCGCTGTGACCTGTGCTCTTCGAGAAAGGGTCCGAAGACAAGACAAAGAGAAATACATCAGTGGGAGCCCTTTCAAGATAATCTCAGTTGACATTCTGGGACCACTCCCTATGAACACATACGGTAAGAAGTGCCTTAAGGTTGTGATGGACTACTTTTCCAAATGGCCTGAAGTAGTAGCTTTACCCAACCAAGAGGCTAAAACGATGGCAAAAGCCCTGTTGCAGAACATAATTGCCAAACACGGAGTACCCCAAAAACTACACTCGGATCAGGGCCGCAATTTCGAATCGGATTTATGGAATGAAATGATGAGTCTGTTAAGAATAAGGAAGACAAGAACAAGTGATCTTCACCCACAATCCGATGGAATGGTCGAGTGCCATAATCGCACCATCAATAACTGCCTTTCGATGTTTGTCTCCGAGAACCAAAGTGACTGGGATAAATTGGTTCCTCTTTTTTTGTTGGCATACAGGAGCTCCCGACATGACGTGACAGGTTACACACATCTATGTTGTTAACTGGTAGGGAACTGAAGCTTCCGATAGATGTATTGTGTGGCAGTCTTTTTGATGAATCTCAAGAGGCACCTTTTTCAGAGTATGTGAATGACCTGAAGGATTGACTGCAAATTGTACAACAATTTGCCAGAACCAAATTACAGCTTTCCAGCGATTGAATGAAGATACGACTTGACAAAAATTTGCTGCCAGTGCCCCAACACCGGAAAGCTTTGTGCACCAAATTGCAGAGACCATGGCAAGGACTTTACTTGGTAACCAACAAGATTAACGATCTGGTGTACAGAATTCAACTGTCACCCAGAAGCAAGCCTAAAATTGTCCACATAGAGAGGCTGAGCCCTTACATAGGTTGTGATGTCCCCTTTTGGAGTGTTGTCCGGGAAGAACAACCTCAGGAAAAGGGGTAATGTTGTAAATCATGCCCTAAAGAAAATAACGCCGGCCGCCACTGGTAATCATAAACCAATCGTGACGTAGCTTAGAGCGCGCGAATGTACGATGTTCGCTGGCGCTATAGATGTAGCGAGAATAATGCTACCGATTTCGATGGAATTTCGGCAAAATTTTCTAGCGCATTCGATTACGATATAAGTTTTAGTTGAAGTAATTGTATTTGAAGTGAAATAAAGTTCAGTTTGATTATTCAGTGTAGTATTGGACAACCCACACGGGGAAAAACGTAACAGTAACAATTGGAATGACAAAATGGTTAAGGTTTTCGTGGCGCGGCGCAAATGTTCAATATTAAATATTGTAAACTGATACTAATTATCACACAAATCTGGGAAAAATAATTTCCCATATTAATACATAAATTTGAAATGAAAATGGTTTTACCCCACTATAAGTTTGGAAAAGAAATCGATAGTAGTTTAGACAGTCAGATAGCTTCATATTACACTATTTTGTACCAGATCTGTGGTATAAACAAGTGTAAGTTGAACACTGGACTCGAGTGCCAATCTGCCATTTGTCGTGGGTTCAAGTCATGTCTGAAGCAGTTTTTCATTTTTTTAAAGTCTAAATTTTCAAACTACTTGAAATTGTAGAAAAAACAGAAATAGAAAATATTTTCCAATGCTCTTTCAGGTTGCTTCTTGTCAAGAAATTCAATGGTATTACTCTGTGCTGGTCATTAAGGGGCGGGGGATGAGGTATAACACTTGAGATTTGAGGATATGATAGAAAGATGTCCACTTTGCATTTTTTCTAACAAATGTGCCTTGAAGATATTCCATCTGTTTCATTTTTGGAGCCGTGCCATATAGAATATCTGTTTAAAACGAACGACAACCCTCAGAAGTCGATACTTGTGCTAGCTAAGGATTAACGAGGTCTTACCTTTTAACGTGTGATTCCTAACACGGGTTGGACGATAGCAAGTGAAAATCGATGGTTCAGACGGGGGCTTGAACCACCGACCAACACGCCACTCAATCCGAGCGAGTGAACAAAGCACTCACGTCGAACCGACTGTCTACCGACCGATTTAATCATTTTCTTTTCACAAACACAGGACTGTCAATATTTATTTCAGTTGCACAGATGTAGAAATAGCTCTCATCCTTGTCTGAAGTCATAATGCAATATAAGAATTCACAATATAACTGCAGTATAAAATACAAACCACATGGTAATGACTCCTCACTCTTTTAAGTTTCAACGAAATACAGAATAAATTTTTGTTATCTAGGTGTTGACCCCTTTGTTCCTGTTCAAACTCCAACAATGAGCAGCGCTGCCATTATTGGTATAGTAATAGCAGCTATACTCTTGGTCTTGATTGTGCTAGATATCACCTGCTATTCAGTGAATAGACTTGGGGTGATAGCGATGTGCTGCAATTCAAAATCCAAAAAAGCCGATGAAGAGGATCCTAAATTGGGAAGGTGAGAATATAATATGTTTTTAACCAAGAATTTTCTGGATATCATTGGGTAATGGTGTTATTATTTACTTCAATTACACATTTACTATATTTTTTCCCAAATTGTCAAGCTGACTTCATACTGTGCATTAAGATTTGAAACACCGATATCCGTAGTTTTGAATTGGACGGAATTCAGTAAAATATTGTGTTGAGACCATGTATGAATGTGTGGGTATTTTTGCTTTTTCTCAGAATGATATAATTGTTTTTGTTGAATATGCATTATTTTGGATCTGTGGATCAATTATTGAATTATTTGTTCACGTCTCTCATTTTTATCAAAATGAATTTGGTCTATGATTTTTTTGATTGTCAAGTTTCTAATTTCATAAAAAATGGCGTCATTAAAATTTTGCTGTACAATTTTTTCAACACCAGTTCATCGTATAGGCGTTAATTGATTATAGAAACAAAATTAATCTCAAATTTTAAATCGATTGATTTTATGTAAAAAATTCGCAAGCAGTGTAATTAACGGCACAACTGGAACCTCTGGCGTAAAATAAGTTCTGTTCTCAAACACAAGAACTGCAACATTTACCTCGAGGCGCGTTTCACTTACCAAGTTGGCGTCTTGAAGAGATGAAGTAGACTTGACATCAACTTGTTTTGTGAGACACGCATCAAAAAAAGTGTTGCAGTTCTAGTGTTTGGGAACAGTGCTGGTTTTGGAAGTAAGAATATTTTTGAGTAAGATATATTAGCTCTTTAGAGGATCAATAGAACAGTGAAACTTGGTGTATTCAAGATGAATGTATGTGCATAAATGCCCTTGAAATATTTCTTTTTGAAAATAAAATTCCAAATATTCGAACAATTTTTTGAACATTCATGAGAAATCGGCCTTATTTTGTTTTTATTGACCTTGTATATACAATAACGAAAATATATTGATATATTTTAGGATGTTTTCAAATTTACATTGGTCGCAAAATAAGCTCTGTTACGCCAGCGACGGAAATCGCATTTACAAAATGCCAAAATTAGGTACTTTTTAGGTGATTTTTAGGAACCGAAATATAAAATTAGCTGCTCTGTAACTTACACCGAAACTCAATACTAAAAGTTGCCTTGCTAGCACTATGTAATGCTAGTAACGCAATGAACATAATAATGAAACAGTGAATGTTAAGCGATCACTATTAGGTGCTTATTAAGTGCTGAATGGTGAGGATCGTTAAATTTTCTAATTAATAAACAAAATCTTCAAATTTCGCTAAACTACAGATCTAAGAATCAGGTCTCTCGAAAACGAGAACGAATGCTCAATCAGATATAAACTAAGCGTGGTAATAAAGTGCTAATTTGGTGCTTGCAAGAAATTGAGATGAAATCAACCGTAATAAGCGGAAAAAATTCGGGATACCTGATTTGCGAAAAAAATTAACAATATGCAATAAAATCTTGAAATGCTTGTAAACTGATACAAAGACAATCAAAATAAAGTGCTAATTAAGTGCTCACTAGATATTTTTAGTAAACCTAGATTCTGTAATGCCTATAGGGCTTATGGACCTAAAAACCACCATGACTGATGTAGGGTCCAGAAGAAAAAACTACCCGTTTAACTCCGGTTCTCTCAGTTCAATGGAAAGTGTCAAATGAGTATCTACTGTTTGTACAGCGATTACTGCAAACCCCAACAATAATACGATTTATCGGCAAACACTTTTTTACTTTTCATTGACGTTAATACATTGGCAAAAATTGACAACTCTCTTCACAGACATAGTATTTTCAATATAAAAAAGTATTATACAGGGTGGTTTGGGACAAAACTCAAAATAGATTTCTCAACATTTTCGTAACATTTTGCCACCTGAGAAATATTATTATTTGTAATATTATTTCTCACATAACATCAATTATTAAATCTGGCAAGTTTTTTCGAAATTCTGCCACTACGCGATTTCATAACGGAATCGGGTAGGTACATTGCTTTTTGACACTCCCGATTCGCCCGAATGCACTTGCGGAAAGAACACTATTGTAACCGGATACTCTGCTTTTTGAATTCACTCCCGCACTATCATCTTCTTCAACTGGAAGCGACTGGGATTCCTCTGCAACACATTCCGATCGTGACTTCACAGAAACATCTGGACCCAATCATTCCAAAAGATACAGCTTCTGTGCTGGTCGAAGAATTGGACCATTCTTAGTTTGAACCCGAACCAGGCGAACTACACCATCTTTCCCAGGTAAAAGTTCAACAATTCGATCCATTGAACACTCAATGCGCCTCTGATTGTCGTTACCCACCAAAACAATCTCACCAAGGAAGACAGTTCGTGATATCTTATTTGATACAATTTTCAGCGTTCCCAAATAATCATTTCTTGAACGTCGACGCAGATCATCTTTCAATTTCTGTTTGTGTCTCATTTTACGACAGAGAGACTTTCTGTCTATTTGATCACAATCAGGCATACCATACTCATTACCAAGATCATTTAAAAACATAGCAGGAGTCAAGGCAACTAGATCTGCTGGATCGTTAGACACATAAGTAATTGGTCTACTGTTTACCACAGCTTCACACTCGCAAACCAAAGTTGTTAAATCTTCAACCCATTTCAGTGTTCTCGTTCGTCAGCATCTCGACATCACCCACCCTAATCGCTGTATTGGACGTGCAGGACCTCAAAATTGCCAGCTCGCAGTTCTGATGTGAGTACTCTAGGTTTCTATCCATGAAGTCATCTGGAGGCTTCTGTTTATACAACTCCTGTACTAGATGTGAATGACTTGAGGAATTGAATAATTAACAATTGCAATTATAAAAATTACTCCAGGTATTTTTTAACGTGTCAGACAAAAAAATTTTCTTTCTCAAACAATAATCACTCCTAAAATTATAACATCTTTAATTTAAATAAGATTCCTTTTGGTGGGGATTTACTCAACTAAGTGAATGAATGTCATTACAATGTCATCGATAACATAAGTAGATCAAACTTATTCCGTGATATAATGTAATGTTATTCAGATTGATACTGAAGAGCCCTAAGGCAAGTGTTTTACGGCGAAATATCGATATCTATCAGTAAAGATGACAGTGGTCCATGAAACTGATATGTTTACTCTCCATTTAGTATATTGTATAGAAATCCTGTGAATGATATCTGATTTAATTCCACAACGAATGTTTAGAATACAAACTTAGTTGAGAAATGTGTTTTTTGTATAATTCAATGGTCATATAGAAGTATTTGTTTGAAAAGAATGTTTCTTTCGTGTAATTCAATGTTTTTAAGACAGTAGCTGCTTTGAGAGGGCTTTTCTTCCAG
>WOGN01002683.1:0-16339 GCA_015342105.1 Leptinotarsa texana
GTTCAGATTGTTAATCCCTTCGTGTCTGTGTCAGCGTCTTTCAGGAACCTGTGTACGTATTTATATTTTATGTCGAAATTATTCAATTCACGCTCCAACTCGGAAAGCCGCCCTAAATGTAAGTGCTCATCAACGTTGTTTTTTTTGTAAATTGTTCGAAGTGTTATTATTTTTTACCGATTGTTATATTGCATAATTTATTTTTTTCAAACAGAACTGCTTTGTAAATTTCCATTTTAATATGTGAGTCTTGTTCTTATACTTCAGAGTCCTGAAGATGAAACAATAAAGTTTCGAAATTTCGACAATTTAGAAATTGGTTTTCTTCAATATTTTGACCGAATTCCCGCCAACTTGACAATCAAAATAAAAACGAACTGATACATTAGAAGTCTAAAAACTTGGTCCATTAAAAAGCGGCAAAAATTCAACGGGCTATTACTTGGAATATTCGATGGATATTTTGTCCTTCGATGCTTTTTGACAGGACGCTTCATTTCGAAGATACGGAGCAAAAAATAATTCCAACAATAACAATTCATTACTAAAAATTACATGTACTGTGTCTTAAAACTACTAGAGCTATTGGAAATGACTACCTCCTGCTCGGATGCAAGAATCTAATCTTCTCCACATCGACTTCCAAACTCTTTCAAAAACACCTAGTAAATATCCGATTTCTCAAATCTTCCACATCTTCCACTGGGGTAGTATGAACTAGTGACTTGAGGTGGTCCCATAGAAAATAATCCAGGAGGTTTGACTCCGGTGATCGAGCAGGCCATAAGTGAGATCCACCTCGACAATCTAGCGATCACCGTTTGTTAACTTGTTAAAACTTTCGAGCCAATATGCTGAAATGGCATGATGCACCATCGTGCTAAACTACATTGCATTTCTTGTAACCAATAGTACATTCTCCAGAAACTGAGTTACGGTATACCTCGCCGGTAACTTTTCCTGGCAGAAATACCGGTCCAATTAGGAAGTCACCTACAATTTCCACTCAAACGTTTAACGAGAAATGATGTTGAAAGCGATCTTCAAACACCTCATGTGGATTTTCTTCAGCCCAAACATGATTTTGGTGAAAATTCCTCATGGCATTTCTTGAGAAACTGGCTTCATCGGTAAAAAATAAGCGTCAGTAGTTGAGGGGTTTGAAGTAATCTGCGCAAAAGTCATTAACAGAATGCAATACATTAAACAAAATATTCAGAAAGAAGTGCCTGAACTCGTTGTATGTGGTACGGGTACAACAACAAATAGTCTCTAAGAATGTTCCAAATCGTCTCGTTACTTACATTCAAAGTATTTGCAATTTCTCGAGTAGAGGCACCTGGATCTTTTATCATGGCCCACACATTCTCTTTTACTTCTACCGTTCTTACTGTCATTGACCTTTCTGGTCCTCCATTTTGCGTCAATGCTCCTGTTTCACAAAGTCGTTGATGTATATTTTGGAAGGTTTTTCTAATAGGCACATTACGATTAGGAAATTCACTATACAACCGCCTATCTTCTAATGAGTTGCCCTCAGCAAGACACAGAAAATGCACTTCAAATAGACAAAGTCAATCAATTTCAACCTACTTGACACATACCCATGATCACTTACGAGACATACTATTCAAATTGAATGTCTGCAGCCATTTGTAGTAATCGGATGTTTTTGATAGGTACCAAATGGAATCGTTGGATTTTTTATTACTAGATAGCTCCATTGAAAGCCGTAGCCGGCTTTATTAACGTAGCCGAAATGAAAGTATCGCGCTATACTTTCATTTCGGCTACGTTAAAAATTTTAAAATTACCAAAATTACCAAATTACCAAAGCACCCTATCAAAAATCATCAAAGGATAAAATATTTTTAGTCCAAGGAATAGTCCCTTTATTTTTTGCTGCATGTTTAATTAACGCCATGCATAGGGAGTTTGTAGGTGAGCTGGATGAGGAGGTAATCAACTGAACAGGGGTGCCAACTATAAAAAATTTACACTGGAGATTATAGAAATTACTGGGGTTGTCAAACTATTTTTTTTGGGATTTTTGGATTATCTTCATTTATCTGTTTCGATTCTTGCAGATGTTCATATATTGTAGATTTTTTTCCAAAGAGACGTATTCACGGAGCCTCACGTCAAAATTTCTACCGGTTTGCCTATATACTGCAGAGCATTACCCACACTCCGTGAATACATTGCCCAGGCTCCGTGAATTCGTTTGTTTGGACAAAAAAATCTACAATGTATGAACATCTGCAATAACTAACACACAAGATAAGTAAAGATGATCTCAAAATCCTTCACACCTGTAATAAAGGGAAGGAAATGAATTAGTTGGAAGCCATGAAAATTAATAAATCAATTAAAGACCAGAAATATATAACCTCAAACGAGCAACTAGATATATGTAGGTCTCCACTTTTGAATTCATAGATTTGACAACCCAAGTAATTTCTATAATGTCTAGTGTTGACTTTTTATAGTTGGCACCCCTGTTCATATAATAACCCCCCAACCCAGCTCATCTACAAATCCCTATATAACCACGGTTTTATATTTCAAATGGCTTAATTAGATTGTATACTTGATAATGGGATAAAACCCGAAACTGGTTGTAAAAATAAAAAAAAACTAGCGGAAATAACTAGCGATAATTGTTTAATTAAAGTGATCATGAATTTCCACAAAATAAAAAAGTCATCAATTACACAAATAACTATATTTGATTAGCCTGTAGCACTGAGAGAACGGTTTTCATTCTTTTGTCAGATATCTTCAAAAGATTGCATTTTATTGTTTCACAAACGGTCATGAGATGTCGCTACGGAATGGTGGTTTCACGTTATTCGTGAAATTCACCTCTCGTTAACTAGAACCAGTGACAGTTTATTGACAGCGTAGTTTCTTGTTAGTAAGTATTAGGTTGTTTCAGAAGGTTTGTCCGTTTTCATGAGTCTACTTTGAACTGTAATATCTCAGTGACTACTCAACCAATACAATCGAAATAGGTAACTTTGAATGAGTGCACTTTTGCCAACATATCACAAGTTATTTAATTTCAAAAGCATGAGAATGTGTGCTCGAGATTCGATGAAGGCCGTTCTTGGCTAGTCTTAGTCATTCCATTTTTGAATGGTGATTTGTGAACGTTCTGACGGGGGTTGTCGTGCAGCAGGATTGGACCTCTTTTGTTGAAATTAAATGTATTTCAATGGTGCCGCTATTCACACGCTGGCAAACATCGAATCTGGCAGGGATTACAGCGATTCGCATTGGCTCGCATGACTTAACTGCCTCTTACTGAAATCATTTCGTTTATCTATAGATATTCTCAATACGCTTGCCAAAACCCGTTGACATATTTCCTTCTCCCTTCTACCAGAGCCGTACCAATGAATGACATTATTTGGAAAGAAATTGAAATAAATAGTTGTGAGAAATGTTTTGGTTGATTTCCGGGTTTTGCCGTGATCTTCTCTGGTTACGATCTCCGAGCGTTTCAACTGCAACTGCGGCAGTCATATTCAGTGGCGTGGTCGAAGTGCTTTTCTTGACGTATCAACTGAAACTGAAGCTCTCATTTGCTTGCAATTTGTGTCATGTCACCCAAATCGCACAGGAAGTACCCGCGAATCCGCTATTACAGAAAATGCGCCAGAAACCAGCACTATGAATGACAAGACAGAAATGAGAGCTTCAGTTTCAGTTGATCCGGCAAAATCCGGAAACCAACCAGCCCTAAAAGCATACAGTTGTGAAAAAATCATGTGCCTAGTATGATCAGTAAAATTGAGAACAACTTTTGTTTCTGACAAAATAGTTGAGACTTCAGAGGTTTAACTTGTTGATGACAAACATTTTAGCTTTTTAGCATTTTAACAACATGACCTTCTCAATGAAAATTCAATCAATGTTAGTATCAGTAGAAAATTTATTTACTTAAGACACCTTATATATGAGAAGATATAGTCTCTAATCAGAGATTTCATAAATTCCTATTGGTCGTATGTTCACAATTCATTAGGTTTTCTTAATATTACACCACTCTACTACACATTCCCGCAGTGCTTGTGTTTTGTTCTTCAATTGTTTTTTCATATGGTATTCTTATGTATCACTTTGACTTTGCAACGTTCTTATAGTCCAGTCATTTAAGGTTTTATCTGCGGAAAAATTCGTACCGAGCTGAATTTTGATGAACACATCATTATGGCGTTTTAATGAAGATGTGAAAATTCGAAATTGATATCGTCCGGCAAAAAAGTTATAAGGGTCAAAAGGTCACGAAAATCAGTTTTTCGGAAATATCTCGCGACCTATGGCTCGGAGGTCAATGAAGGTCATTATAAAAATTATTCCTCATATGATTATTTACAAAAATGTCAACTGTTTTCGTACTAGAGCGCTGAGATATCGACTACATTATGATGCACCACCTTTTAGGTAGAATGCAAGGCGCGTTTTTTCACATGGTTTCCCCCGTAGGCATAATCCATGAACTGTAATAATAGATTTTTTTTTATTTTATGTTCAATAATTTTTATTTGTAGATTGAAAAATTGGGGAAAAATTTCTTTTATATTCATTATGATTTTCAGTATGATTTTCTTTTATATTCATTCGTTGTCGATATCCTCAATCTCAACTTCGTCAAAAGTTGCTGACAAAACATCGAGTGGACTTATTGCTGTACTTAAATCAACATCTTCATCATTTTCTTCACTAGTGGACTATGCGTTCAAGCATGACTTACCACGACAATATCCACAAGCTTTAGAACATCTCAATCCAATTTTTTTACATCCACATTTGCCGCCACAACCTTTTGTACAATTACAAAAGATTGTGTTCAGTAGATCATCGGGTGCTAGTGGCGATAAAATTGTTATTATCCCAATCTCACTGTTCTGGATCAATTTTTTTCCTAGCCAGGTTTGTATTTGATAATAGACTCGATAAATATGCTGTTGAGCTGCTAAACAATAATTGAAATTTCACATTGCTAGCAGGAAATGTATTCCAGCATTGACAAGGGCATCGCGAGCGCAATTTTCTTGTTGGAATATGTCTGCAGAAAAATCGGGTCTTTTTCGAACATCTTCATGACTTTAATTTTTCCTTTCCCAAAAAGTGTTGAAGTTGTGTCATATCCCGTCATAGCATGTAGAAACAGAATATTTTTCTGGCAATGTGAATACTTATTGAGGCTCTCAGTCGAGTATATTTTTGTTTCAACATTGTTTTCCCTGGTTTCTTAAAAAAATGCATGTAGGTTGATCAAGTATTTGTGTGCATACTATGAGAAGTACCAATAGATCTGTATCTTCGCCAACGATAATTGTAGTATTATTTATTGATTTTTCAATTGTTTTTTCAACTATTGAGACGTCAGCATCATCACGTGATTGTCTTGTAGAAATACCAACTTTTTCGAAATTCTCAATGAGCATTTTAATTAATTTTCTTTTGTTGAATCGATTAGATACAAACTTTTCTTGACTAATAGGACCTTCCATCGATTCATTGAAGTGCGCTTCAGAAGATGTAGAAACGGCTGCGTTTCGTTTTAGTTTTTCCATCGCTTTGATATTTTTACTGGTATCGAAATAACCATAAAAAATGATAACAGTATTTCGAACAAAATTGTTTGATAAATACTTAATATATTTCTTAGTGATAATATTGAATGTATTATTTTTTGCCATACAACACGATGCATAAGAAATCCCCCATCAATTATATATGTATGTTGCATTATCATAAACTAATTGATAGTTAATTGTCTCCGAAACCTCTATAATATAAGGATATTTGTCACAAAACGCTCGCGAAAAACTGATTTTCGTGAACTTTTGACCCTTATATACATCTTCATCAAAACGTCATAATGAAGGTGTATACCAAAATTCAGCCTAGTAGGAATTTTTCTGCAGATTGAGATTTAAAATACCTAAAATTACTAGATTCTTAGGGCAGTTCATGTCTCCGCAGTTGTAGTATATTCAATCTCGGAAAAAAGGAATATCCAGGAAAATGAAATACGCCTCAGTACAGACAATGACATTGTTGCTTTTCCTCATCATTCACATATCTGAGTTCTCCAGAAAAAGAATTTTGACATACCCAAATCAAAATAAGTCTGAAAACTGGTTCAGTCATTTTCTGCTTAGAGTTCTCAAAAGTACTTATGTATTCCCTCTCTATTTTGGCAGAAACTTATATTTGGTTGACACTGTTGTTTCGGTCCTATTGATTTTTTTCGAATTGTTTTTAACATTTTTATTGACTTTTTACGGAACGATTCACTCTTCACAATATACAAAAATTAAAACTATAATAATACTGTGATTCCTCTACCAAAAACGACTTTCTTTCAATATTTTTTGTCGTCTTCAGATGAAAATGTCCAATGGGATACTGTTTTTTAGACCTGTTAGTTAGTTCACTTGTTTGCAGCAGTGATTGATATTAGATTTGTGATGGTTTTCATATCAAAACTTGCTTCGTTCCAAAATATTGACATATTTTTGTATTTTTGCTAAAAGTTCCTTCCCTGGCAGTTTTGCATTCATTTTAGACATTTCAGACGGCCAACCCTAAATAATAAAGTTGCAGAAACCAACTGCCTTACTTTACAACTAGACACATAGTACCATTCATCCATATCTTCTGTTGTGTCTCCGTTAATCCCTCACAATATACGCTGAAAATTGTTTCACTTTCGATTGATGGTCTACTGGTTATTTCTAAATAACGAGTTATTTCTACCAGCAATACTTTCATCACAGACATTTTGCTAGAAATTTTGCAGCGTTTTCTTGCTGCATTGGACCGCTTGAATAGTTGAATTTTTTGAATTTTAAAAGAACGTCATATCATCCGTTGGAGGTTAGATTGATGTCAAACAATATTCGTAATTTCATACGAACCACTTCAAATATTGAGTAATGGTAATAGCTTTCAACATTAACAGTTTTGTCGACCTGATATGGTCCTAATTAATATCGAGATACGTACCCAAATCTGAAACTGGAGTATCCAATCTGATCTGCCTCATACTCGAATACTATTTGAATCTGTTCGTGTGTAAGTGATATTATTTAATGGAAATTCGATATCGAAGCCATAGCCGAGAGGGTAACTGAAAGATATAAAGTATGCGATATCAAGTGGCCTTTATACAAGGAATTATTCTATTCACCACCCGGAGAGATTCATCTTCTTCATAGTCTGGTTCTAAAGTGTTATTAAATTTATAACCTGACCTCCAAGACAAAAAATCACAATTGAGGTGTCATTATCCAATGTCATCTAGCAATTAACCATTATACATTCTTTTTAGATGATGATATTGACGACCCATTGAAAAAACATATCATTTATAACTAGTATTTTTTTATATTATTGGAACGACATTTTTATCCATCTTTCATTTGTTCACTGAATGAACAATTTTTTCTGTGTTATATCTACCAAAATATATTGAAAACAACCATATATCATTTTCAGAGTTGATTTTTTTCTATTTTTCATTTAGTTTTCACTTTATATTCATCATTCAAAATATATCACGCCAAATTTTATGTATTCATTTTCTTAGGGATATAGCACAAGCACTACAGGAAAATCTTCAACGCGATCAAAGAGCGGTGTCTGTACGAAAGTAGCGAGTCACATTGAATTTGAATCGCTGTAGATAAAATCCATTTGGAAAAACGTTCTCAGGAAGTTTATTCCACTTGAACGCACTTCTCCAAATGGAAAAGTCCTCAAACAGGTGTACTGAGTTGAACTTCGAAACGATGATCAGCCATAGTTCTTTGCGTATTTCTGATATGTACCATTTTTGTGGAATCGAATGTGCCAAGTCACTTGAACATTTCCCGTGACAGAGACAAATCTCCAACCTTTCTTCAATGTCTCCACTCAGGGGGATTTGTCTTTTCTAGATGGATTCCAGCAGCTTCAGAGTATGCTTGGGGTTGGAGCTCCATACATGAGAACAATACTCTAAAGAAGGTCTAATCTGAGCTTTATAAAGCATCAAAAGATGCTGAGATGTGTAAAATTTTCTGGTTGGGAACAACGTTCTGAGCTTGTAAGAAACAGCCTTTGCAATTCCAGCGACATGATTGTGCCAAGACATATTGGTGTCCATATAACCCCCACAAACTTATCGAAGCAGAAAAAGCGGAAATGTCTGTCTTACATTATTATATCTGGTTCGTTGACATTTATCTTCCTATAGAAAACCAATTCCTGGGTTTTCATGGCATTGAATCAAATCTGGTTAGATTCACCCCAATTAGAAATCACTTCTAGAACCTCATTAAAATGTGCAACCCCCCGATGTTGTGGTATCCAAATGGAGTGACGAGATAAGTGTGCTGTCGGCAGCAAAACAATATATTGTATTTTTTCCAATTGATGCTTTATTTATTGAACAAAGGAGAGTCCCTTCATGGACCATGAAATATTCACAGATCCCGACACGGGGTCTACATACAAGAAACACGTCGACTGTCTTTTCTTCAATATCGTAGCAAGTAAAAGACCTGTTCAGTTCTCCAAATGTTGATTCTCTTGACAAACCTAGTTGATTAGGTGGTGCAGCCAGGAAGCGACACGCCACCTCCGCAAGAGCAGAATATCTTATGAATCTATAGCGCATCATATTTCTGGGCAGCAGAAGTAGAAACTGCATCAGGTGGGAAAACAAACTATGTTTGAGTAGATTGGCAAAAGCTTGAGCTCAAACAATCAGAGACGAAAAAGCCTTGGTGACCGAACCTGATGTATCGCCAGCAGTGGCTGATGAACATATATCCTCATATGGGTAGGTTGTTGCAAGCATGAAGATGATAATCTTGCACCTTGAACATTCGAACATCTCATATTATTATAGCTGTAATAAGGGATGTTTCAGAAGGTGGTCCACAGGCATACTTCAGAGCAACAAATTCTGGCCTGGCTGGCTACAGGTTACCTGAGAGAATTGGAAGAGTATCTCCTGGTTTATGGATATACATAGTACCCTGCAGTAAAGTCTACCTGATATGCGTCAGAGAAGATCTATTTCTCAAGCTGAACCTACCTGACGGAGGTAGTCACAGACTGAACACTGATCAGGACCCCACGGGACTGAGGGATATGAATAGGAGGTCTACTCCAAAGCCGATTATTTGTCAGGAAAAAATCAGATGTTCGAAGTGGATCAGAATATGATAGATAGAGAGTATAACTCTGAACATTACCGTCACGGACCGCATTACATATCCATTATATTGCAGAGTCTCACTCTTACCAGCTCAACCAAATAAAGTGGTACTACTCACCTTCACGCAAGTTGCAGTGGAGGGTTGATAAGATCCACATAATTTAGACCTATCTACCTAACCCAAATTATGAATATTATCGGTACGACGATTCTGACGGTTGAAAGTTTTCCCAGAAAACTTTATGGCCTTTTTAATATTTTTTTGTTTTCAGATGTCACATTTCGAATGCCTTTTCAGTTTTTCAATGAATAAATAGTTTTTCAAATGACATGGTGCCATTTTACATCAAATGACACCATGATAATGAAAGAACACTTTAAACCAGACTATTCACCTTCAAAGTCACGGGTGGTTTTCGAGATTCATTGAAGCCGTTTTATCGGGACGTTCGGAAGAAAATCGAATTTGCCCCACGAACAGTTATTTCATTATTTCGTCAGGGTAGAATGTTCGAAGTTGATCTACTGACTACTAAGGAGAAAATTAAATGAAAATTCTTACCATGTAGGCAGAGTGTTAGATTACATCGCTTCATCGCTCAATGGGCTTCGCAAAATTTCTCAATATAAATCTTTTTATGAGACTGAATCAGCTCAACTAATATATGGAATATAAAGAGTATATTCTTTTCGCAATGTTTATTCATAGCTAGAAATTCAACCTGAAAGTGTATTGACTATTACTGGAGTTCAAACCCAACACCAAACCGTTAATTTCACGTATTTCGGTCACCAAGTAATCATCTTCAAGAAGAAGTTTAATTTTCCTCTTGAAGCTAATTACTTGTTGTTGATTAAATCAAAGGTTCCAAACAGTGCATCACAAAAAAGTGTGTTGCTTATTTGAATAATTGAGGTGAATTGATAAACTCCTCGCCAAATTGAAGAAGATAATTAAAAAATAATTTCGAAATCACAGATGGAATTCAATATTTGAAATATTTCAAAGTACAGGAGAATCTTGACAACACGTCTACCGCAACAAGATCACGATTTCGCTAACCAAGTGAGAATCATCAGAAAATGACTAGTTTGGTTATATTTCAGAGCTCAAGAATAAGCCTAATTGATTAGTCTATCGTTCTTTCTCACCTGGATTTCTACAAAGTTCCTTTTCATTCTCAACATTGAATTTCCAATTGGCCTTAGTAAATAGTAATCTTTGAATATCTGATTTGCTCCCTGGAATATCCAGCAGAATTTTCAATACTTGATATTGTAGCGTCAGAACTGATACAGTGGCTCTTTATTCTTTCAACTTTTTGATGCTGCTTCAATTTCGTTTTGCAATAGTTTTGCTGCTAGTTTGGGAATGTCCTCAAATTAGTATGCTGGTTTACTTGCCCATTGCATTTATTTGGATCTTTTCCATGATCTGTTCGTATCTTTTACTGCTGAGGGTCTGACTTTTATTTCAAAGTCTATCTTTCTTAAAGCTCTGGCTGCTGGTTGTTTTAGTAACATAGACTTTTCTATCTCTTTTCTTTTTTTATTGTTGTCCTTGTTTTTTTCTTTCATTTTTCTTTTTACCTTTTCGTATTTTACTAGTTATCTCAACAGTATATTCGGTTCCTCTACAATTTTATTTTTTGTCGAAAATCTTTGGCTGTTCTGTCATGCCTTTGTCGACTAGAGTGAAGCAGCAGATTTGACATTTGAACCTGTGATCAGTACTGATCATATTTTTTTTCTGTTATAAAGTATCACGAGTATAGAGGAAAGAAAAATCTGGTGTGCAATTACCAAAATTATCTACAAAATTTCATTGAAGCTATTGTATGAAAATATTCTTGATGTTTTTTACGAATTCAGTGTTTCAAGAACTATTTGTGAGAAATATAGGGAAAAAATTAAACATTGCAGTCCACGTGTATCATGTACTCAGGAGTGTTAGTATTGCTCCAATTATAGTTTTGATAATTTCTATAATTGATTTGAAATCACTAACCAAAACTAAGTGATTCTACTAACCTCATACATTCTCGGTCCTTGAAATTTTTAGTTTCACTACCATCTACTTTCGGATATATCGATGATATTTTAAATAAGAAGAAGGATCTTTGTATAGAGCAAAATATTTTTGCACGCAATTTTCTATTTACTGTCGTCGTTGTTTTCAACATAATGGTGATTATTATGACTTTGCAGAAACGCGGACTAACTACTACAGAGTAAGTGATTAACCTCACGGGTGTCGTTTATATGTAAATCTGAAACACATTAGCATTATTTTGAAGTTATAATTCAAGTAAACGATATAGGGCCCTTTAACAATATATCCATTCTCCATATAGTCTTTTTCAACTAAAATTACTTTTTTAATCCTTTTCTGCCAGTTTTCTTCAGAAATATCAGATACTTCTTCTTTAACTAGCTCTATCACCTTCTTATCAAGTTTTGGAAAATTATTTTCACCCCTTATGCTTTGCTTCAATTTTCCCCAAATCAACTCGATGTGATTGAAAACACAAAAATACGGGTGGAGTCTCAATATGGTGGAAAAATATTTTTACGCCTGATGCTTTGTTTCAATTTTGCCCAAATCAACTCGATGGGATTGAAAACACAAAAATAGGGGGGAAGTCTCAAAATGGAGTGTCCATACTTTTCAAGGGCATACACTTTCTCAAATCTTTTTGTTTGTAAAACTTCAAGTAGTTGGTTTTTGGTATAGTTATCTTCAAAATACAAATTGTTCTTTATCCAATTCTGACGAGTTTTGTCACAACAGCTCACCTTATGGCCGGAAGTATTCAATTTCTTCCTTATGATTTCAATTGTAGGAATCTCATTGCTTTTATAACAGTCGTAAATATTTTTTTAATGATTTTGTTAGGTGAACTTCTGAAGGTTTTGATAATCCCGCATCAAATCGCGTCTTGCGTTTATAAGATTTGTTTTTGACTATTACGAACAGTTGAGAAAGGAATTTCGATCAAATCTGATGTTGCTTGTAATAGTTTTTTTCCTTGAAACCAAACCTAATATGTAGATTCTTATATAAATTGAAAAATACTCCATGTGTTTCAATATTCAAATGCGTTGTTATCACATTCGTTATTACTATTAGTACTTATACAAGGACGCCACATTTTAAACAAACAACAAACATTTCAAGTAATTATAACTTCACCAATATCGAATTTCAATACTCAAATCGCGATTAGTTCCTGAACTAACATTGACAGCATAACGGCTCGCATTCTATTCGTCACCGTAACATGACAAATTTAATTTTATAACTCTTCAGCCAATCATAAAACTCGGTTAGTAAAAATCATCCAATACGAACCGCCAATTCTTCACCTAGCGGCATTAGTTCTTTGTGTTGTTTTTTTTGGCTTTTGAGTTCGCCGATAGCTTTAAGATTACTATATCAGTTACTTCGACTATATCTACTACCACTATTGACATTCAGAGAAGTCTTCTCTCGTTGTATAATGCGTGGTGCGGCAATATCGGATCATTATTAAATCAGGAGGAGACTCCTGAGAAAACAGTTAGCAAAATGCAGCAGACCTCATATCAATTATACTCGTTCAGTATTGTGTGACTTCGATTATTAAAGAATAAACGGATGACTTTCCTGCAAAGAAAAACGATTTGTCTTTTTCATATCTAGACATTGCAAGGTTGATTAATATGGGTGAAAGTTACACTTTTACCAGGATCT
Source organism: Leptinotarsa texana (assembly GCA_015342105.1). NCBI lineage: Eukaryota > Metazoa > Arthropoda > Insecta > Coleoptera > Chrysomelidae > Leptinotarsa > Leptinotarsa texana. The sequence continues at coordinate 12,957 of WOGN01002683.1, forward strand.
TAAATATTTTTTATGAAGGGATTTTTATTTTTGATTTCATATCATTGAAAACCTACAATTAAACCAGAATAAAAATGTTTTACGAGACAAAATCTTTTGTATAATTCAGTGTTTATATAAAAGTATTTGTTTGGAAATTATTTCTCTTTCGTGTAATTTGATTTTTATATAAAAGTAACTGTTTCGAGTGGGCTTTTTATCCAGTTTATGTCTGAAAGTCACTTCTTTGGTCTACACATATTTGTATAGAGTTAATGCTTTGAAATTGATTGCTTCCTTCCTTTCTTTGGAAGACTCCCCCATTTTTTTTGTATACAGATAGAAAGAAGACCTTTCTTTTCAAAAAAAGAATCTCTATCAAAGATATACCCATTTCAATTTAAACAGTATGCTATTTTGTGTCCCATTAGGATGCGTTATAGCAAAAACTGTATTTTTCTTCACCAAATCGATTATTTATGTGCTACATAAGCAATGTTAACATTGTGAGATTCTTTGTGCAGTTATAATTTTTCATTGAATTAATTAAAGATGCTAGAAAATCTCAATAATAGTTTTCGTACTTCGGTGGATCTAGTCAATACTCGGGTATATCTTTGTGTGATGAAGTGAAGTAGTTGTTCAAAGAGTTGCTGCATTTTTGTGATGAGTGAGAAGCATCCATAAACACATATAGTGTTGTTAGTTAAATTAGCGTAAGGAGCTGAAACCTGCCAAGATATCTTATTGAAAATTGTAGTAACCAGAAGTAGTTGAAGAGAGGAGCGAAATGATTTGGTTGGTTTCAGGGTTTTGGCGTGGTCTTCTTTGGGTATAATCTCCAAACGTTTCAACTGCAACTGCGGCACTCATCTTCAGTGACTTGGTCGTAGTACTCTTCTTGACGTGTCAACTGAAACTGAAGCTCTCATTTCTATCATTCATAGTGCTGATTTATCACGCTCTTTCACTAATAGCGGGTTCGCGCATTCTTCCCGTACGATTTGGGTTTCGTTTTTGCGATTTTCAATGCTGTAACAGATCTGAGGTAGATATGTTATCTCTTTCTTTCTGTTGAAGTTCTTTTGGTGTTTTTCTATTTCTATTGCTTCTAAATACATTCTTGTTGAATACACAAATACCAAGAGCACTTCAACAGAATAGAAGAGAGAACATATTCACCAAAGATCTGGCACACAGCACTGAAAAGAGGCAAAACGAAGCTAAGGCACCCAAATAACACATGCAGTATGCGCGAACCCGCCATTAGTGTAAGTGTGCCAAAATTAGCAATATAAATGACACGGCAGAAATGAGAACTTCAGTTTCAGTTGTAACGTCAAGAAGAGTACTTCGACGGCCATGCCACTGAAGATGAGTGCCGTAGTTGCAGATGAAACCTTTGGAGATCACAACCAAAAAAGACCATGGCAAAACCTGAAAACCAACCAAAGGTAATAAGAGAGAAAAGGAAGTGCTTCATATGATAAACAAGATTCTGCTACGATGATATATCATCATACTCTCCTTCATATTCATACAACTCCTTTTATATCCCAGTAAAAAATGAAACATTTCATACCCAACCAAATGATGTAGTGTACTTTGACGATGAATTTATTCTAAAATGCATGAACCGTGACATTTACAAAAGTACTCTTTCCTCTGGAAAACGTGCGAAGTCTGTCATTTCACTCATTTAATCATGACAGCGCCCGTCATTGTAGATACATCCATTTTTGGAATGTACTATTTATGTACATATTCATGATTATACTCTTATAATCCGTAAACGTCAGGAAATAATACGAAATCATTTCGGGACGCGTGAAATTTTCCACTGAAGGTTTTCCGCACGAAAAATTCTTTAAATTATTCGTTTCACAGAGGGAAGCGAAAAATGTGCACCATGCGGGTATCTGTCTTCAGGATGATGCTTGACACTTATAGGGGCTTTCCCAGTAGGGTAGATAGGGACGATTTTGAAAAGAAATTTCAACTTCCAAAGATATGTTTGTGATGACTGGAGCAGATTGCCCGACTATTAAACCGATTTTATAACAGTACTTCCTCTAATGCTAACATTACAACTGGCGAATTGAACTTTAGGTTAATATATTGATCAAGTGTGGCGATTGATAGTTCATAGATGGCTTTGAACATGCATGCATGTTGTATGCATGAAACCAATCTTCATATGACGTTACGCGTGAAGAAAATGTATTGGTGACATGTAACAGGCAATGTAACAAAGTAATAGATGACTCGTTATGTTTATTGTGAGTGTGCAGCACGGAATCAAAGGACAACTTAAATAGTGTCGGGAGGAATAAAAAACCCGGTGAAAGTTTGAAGGGGGTTGACAATGTTTCGTGGTGCATTTCATTAGTCCGGACTTTCATTGTCTAATGTGATATGCATTGATTTGAAATCCCTGTAAGAATATGTAAACAAATTGAAAAGATTAGCTGAAAAATAACAATTATATTAAGCGAAAAACTGAAACTACAATAAATAAAATACAGGCAACAACCAAAAAATAAAAAAAAATTGAACTATTAACACAAGATGAAAAATTGAAAAATTATTATCAAGAAATGAAACTCAAAAATTAAAAGATTCCAAGCCAAGTTACTTCACGACGTTTCGATTGTTAGTATCCATAATCGTCTTCGGGTGATAACTGAACTTATTTCTCCGAGATCTGACTATTTATAGGTCATACGAGTGCTTTCATCTATCCCTTCTTCCCTTTCTCCGCTTTATAGGTTTCAGCGAGAGCTGACCATTTGGCGGTATTTGGTCGTGTTTCGCTTGATTAGAGGTTTCCATATGTTGCGTGTATCTACGATAGCTTGGTTAAATGTGTTGTTGGACAACATATATGCGGTTTCTTTGAATTTTCTCCTAAACCAGTGTTCCTCGTTGTGGATGATTTCAGCTTGAGCCCACTTGATGTTATATTGATGAGTCCAAACATGTTCTGCTATTCCAGATTGGCTGGTTTCTCCTCGCTGTGTGTGTTTCTTGTGCTCAGCAAAGCTTACTTTAAATGGCCTCTTAGTTTCACCGATGTATGATTCTCTGCCCTCGCAGGGTATCCAGTAAATGCATTTCTTGGAATCGCACTCCGCGTTTGGTGTCCTGGTTTTTGTGAGACTGTTACGGATAACGTTCCCAGATCTGAATCAGGTCCTGATGTTATACTTGGACCCAATCCTTCTTATCCTTTCCGATAATCCTCTGATGTACAAGTACTGGTTGTGGCGGCTTCTCTTGCTTGTGGAGCTCTTGTCTTCTAGCTAAAGCCTGTTCTACCATCACTCTGGAGTAACTATTTCGTTGTAGGTCATTTTTGATGATTCCTAGTTCCTTTTCGAGACCTTTCTTTGTGTTACAGAGCC
>WOGN01002684.1:0-16339 GCA_015342105.1 Leptinotarsa texana
ACCAGTCAACCAAATTTGATCTTCCACACGTTGAAAGGTAAGCCTCCTTAGTTCTTAGCTCGCACAAGGGGGTTGTTGTTCGTAGAGGGGCGACAGCTAGTTAACGGAAAAACAGACAGATTAATTGGTCTAACAATATAGTACAGAGCACCGTACTAGTGATCAATACTAAAGAGTGTTAGATCTGACACTACTAACACTACTGTCGCTTAAACTATTAACAATTTTATATTACTTATGGTTGAACAAGAACAAATGTGTATGTTATATCCAAAATGAAATTAAACAGGGACTTCTTCTTTTCGAGTCAAAACTAGAAAACTGTTTTCATTCTTAATGAAACACAATTCTTTGCAAAATAAGCCTGTTCTTCCAGTAAGTGTGATACGAATAGTACTGGTGAAAGAAATATGTTACATATTCCGTTTTATGTTTCAATTCAGAAATTCAGTGACACGATTTACATACGCATTTACTCACACATGAAAGTTATCATCGTGTTAAATAAAGCATGCACCATCCATTCATTCTGGAATATAAAGAACCTTTGTTGGCCCCCGTATTTTAAATCAGATTCTTTTAACGACCGGTAATTTCGTGTTAGTTTAATAACTTTCAAAATATAAGAAGACTCATCGGGGACCAGTGGCGGTGGGCGTGTCTTTAAGTTCACTTAATTATTCTAGATCGTTATTTAGATATATCCAAGAAAATAATCTTTTCCTAATTGAGTTTGATAATAGCAGTGCTGGAATATGAATAACTGTATTGATCCCCATTTTATTGAACAGAATCGCCGTTGTGTATGAAATGTCAAAGTCACCACTAGTAATGGTAGTATTTAAGTAATTCAATTAGTTTCCGTCAATTAAGTAATTGAAACTAATCAAAAGCGATACCCTCTATTTGATACTATTATAAGGGACGGTTTATATTACAGCATACCGCCGTGATTGTTTTCGCTTGATCTTGGTTTATAGTACTCATTATGCATTTTATACAGGGCGTCTATACGAAAATGTTTCTTCTTCAATATCTCCTTCCGGTAAATAATATGAAAAATCGGTGGTTAATCAACCTCCACGAAAAGTAACGGTTATTTCGAAAGATTCCCTGAGTAACAGGTAGAAAGTTCCTGGATTTCCAGTTCTTCACACTTATTAAAGAAATATGGAAAACATCCGAAGAAAGAAAAAATCAATTGGATCAAAGATAAACGTTTTTCAAAGATGTATAGGCATGCACAGATGTTTTCTTCAGATACAAACTGGATGTGTAAGTCTGGAGAAGTAACATGTCAACAAATTGTCTTCCAAAAAATAATATCTCTTGAATTTTCTTTTCTAATTTAAACAAAATGTCTATCGGTAGCCAAGTGGTTTGACGTGGGTGCTTTGTTTACTCACTCGAATTGACTGCCGTGTTGGTCGGTGGTTCAAGCCCCAGTCTGAACGATCGATTTTCACTTGCTATCGTCCAACCCGCGTTAGGAATCACACGTTAAAAGGTAAGACCCCGTTAATCCTTAGCTCGCATAAGTTTCGACTTCTGAATCAAATAACTGTGTGAATATTTTTACGGTCATTTGCCAAGAGTAGATTCGTATCTTCCGGTGACATGAAGTCGTAAACTTAAACAAAAAATTGGCTTAAACAAGAAAATTACCTGTTATTGTCTCTTCTAGTTTGTGAATTATTGATTCATAAATGCAATTCACCGAAAGTGATCAATTTTCTCAAAGGTTAAACAAAATATTTATGAAAGCCTTTCTAATTGTGTATTTCATTTCGAATTTTGTCTTGATAAATACAACTTATGGTTGATAATTTAATCCCAAATATAGACTACAAATATTACTTAAGACTACAAACCTAATTTGAATTAGTCTAAAAATGAACGTAAATATTTGTCTACGGATTTGACTACAGTATACTGAAATATAAAACATCCTGTACATATTAACAGATACAAGGTAATACGCCATCAAACTGGTTGATAAAATTATGAATGCAGAAGTACGTTCAGGCATTTATCTCATTAAGTTCCTTCATTTTTATTTTTTGGTTTCTACTTGTTCTTGTTGACGGCCTCAACCGGGAGCCACTGAAACGTTCTATTTTATGTGGTCGTTTTGGGCACTGGGGAACTGTTAAATTTTAATACATTTTTTATGATGTCCATTAACTACCATCCGGTCCAGTCCGTTAGGCATCTTTTATTTTTGATCTCATTCTGTCACCAAGCGCATTTATTAGTTATTGGTTTTATTGTGGAGGAATGCTCCACACCACAGTTGTGAATAAAACATTATTAAGGCTTTCGTTAACAAAATTTTATAATATCGAAGTCGCATGTGTCAAAGCTACAGAAATATTTTGATTTTTATTCATCACATCTGTTTCTTATATTCGTTTCAAATTGCATACCTTATTTTTAGATTTGTTTTTGTGCGCTGATATTTTTTGTGACATATAGAAATATATAGTTGTGTAAAAGGAACAGGTAAATCAGTATAATTCGCATTAAAAACGTGCATTTGTAGGAAGAGTTTACTATGGTCCTCACTTAGAGAAAATGATCAGTATGCATACATATTTTTTACATAATATGTCATCTGTCGGTAAGTCTCTCCATCAGTTTGTCCACCATGCGCACATTCTACACATTATGTGAGATTAACTATGCTTCTTCTGTGCATTGGAATAACTGAGCTGAGAGAATTTTTCAAATTTTTTTATGTGCTTCTTGCTCTCGCTGATTCCAAAATATTACTCCACATCAATTTAGGACAAATCTCACCATGACACCAGTGGCTTGCATTTTATCGTGATATTTTTATATAAAAAAATCACATAATCAGCTAATTTAAGAATTTTCAAGTCTCTAACTTTCATTTAGTGACTTGTTTCAACAACATAACATTACCCAATATGATTAAACGAAATTATCACTTGAAATGTGACAATTTGTTGGACATAGTGAAAAATAAAGATGCTAATCTTGTCCAAGATTGTTTGAAATTCCAAAAATGAGAGAGGTTCTCACAGGAAGTTTCATGTTTGAATACTATTTTGAAGTTTTCAGTTTTTAAAATTTTCAACCTCTAAAAAAATTAATCCAGAACTTTCTCGAATGAATTATGTGTCATGACATACAAAGAAATAGTACAATTATTTAAAGTTATATACTAATTTGAAGTTTCATATTCGTGATGACCAGAATCCTTTCCCCCCATATTTATAAAGCATCTTGAAGATGATCACTTGGTGATTGAAACACATGTTGAGGTGTTAAAAATAACGGTTTCGTGTTGATATAAAACTCCAGTAATATTCATTACTGCACCAAGGATCCAAACAGTGCGTCAAAAGGGAGAAATTGGCTTGCTATAAATTTGCAGCACTTGAATAATGTCAATTCTTTCAATTCTTCTGTTGATCTCTTTTTCATGACCAGTTTAAAATTTGATGGAATTGGCTGATATTTGATAAAAATCCATAACTTTTTCAAGAAGCATTTCATTATGAGATTTTCACTGGAGATTCGGTTGCGGTTTTGTAATTTGTTCAATGAAAAACTCACAGAAAAGTGTTACTTGATTATCTTTTGAATTTCATATTTCCCAGTTGTTCTTTACAAAACATTCATTTTCACCAACCGATCCGAACTTCCTTTATTGTCATAGTTGCTTTATACCCCTTTCAGATTTCCAATCTTTATTTTTTTGAATCTCTGCCTTTCAGCGGAAACATCGTCAATACATTAAAACCATATCTTCAATCACGTTATTAAATGAACACATTTCATCACCACTCGCCTTATTTGAAATAATAAATCTTACTGTCAACCTTGAGCCTTTTGTTCACGTGTATGAAAAATGATAAAACTATATTTCACATTGAAACAAAGAGTCTGCTGGCAACAATTGAAAAAAGCTCCAAAGGCAAGAAATGTGGGCGAAGAGGTTTTATTCTAAAACTATTATTAGTCGCGGACTGCGGTGCAACTTTAGCGTGGTACGATAATCACTGCTCAAAATGGCTCAAGGGATTAGGGTCGGAACATATCTTGATTGAAACAAGCGGCATACATGCGGGTGGATTGTAATCCCGTCTTCGGTTAATCCTTAGGTTACACCTCTAACGGTCTTTCAGAGTCGTGCACCGAATAAATTCGTCCGTCTGCAGAAAAACAAGCTTTGGACATAAATTGGTGTTCTAGAATTAATTGATTGATTTGTTCTAGGGGAGTAGAAAAACCAATTTCAGGGGAATTACGGATATAGACAATGAAGGGTTCTGAAGATTTTTTAACGGTTAAAATGCCTTTCGTAAAAGCGAGAGTTTAAAACTGAAATATTTAGGTTACTACATTTTACGATGGAAGTTACAGAAGCGATGGTAATAAAATTCAGCTACGGCATTGTCATACTGATTCATTAACTGGATTTCAATCCTCGTTTATGTTTCATGTTTGTTGATTCTTCTAATAATGCGAAGTTAAATAATCTGTACATTATTTACAAATATTCTGATGAATGTATCCAATGAATTCATTAATAAATAACTATGCACTAATTTTACAGAAATTCCTAAAGTTGCTTTCTAAAAAATCTAAAACATTTGCGAATGCTTTATCACAAGTAAATATTTATTGTATGTATTTTTTGAATGACAGTCAATGTTTTTTCAACTTTATTGGGATTTTATCCCAACAAAATGTCAGATAAATGAAAATATTTCAGTAGATTTAAGGAACAGACAACTAAAAATTAATTCGCCTCGAAAAGTTACTACTAAAATGAACTTGTAAAATAAAAGTTTAATCAGTAATAGATAAAATTAATTAAAAAACTGTCATTATACTTTTTTAATGATGATAATAATAATAATGAATCGGCCTAATGCATGGGACCTCGGCTAATCAAAGCACCTGACCTTCTTTTTTCTCAGGTCCAGTGTGCTCAAGTCGGAAACTAGGGGGTTCATTATGGCCTGCCAGGATGATGTCTTCAACACCTTTGTCTATCACAGTCGCTTGATGGGTATAGAAGTTCCTGACACAAGGTGCAGGGCCTGCCGCGAGGCGTCCGAGACCCCAACGTACTTGCTGTCAGCAAGCCCATCATATGCGGTCTCGGCCTATATCAATCGACATAACGCGGCCCTAAGAGTGTTTCATTACCACCCACGGCACTCTTATGGTATTAACGAGACACAGACACAGGTGTTGCTCTACGCTCCGGTGTTTGTCGTGGAGAAAATACAGAAATTAAAAAAACAGTGATGGTACGACTAACAGAGGAAAATAAATAAAAATATTAGTTGGTTATGGTCCGCTAAATAGTTCATGAATCGAATTGATTTGTTGCAATAAGCCTAAAGTGGCATTACTGATTATCATACATATGATTTTTATATTTGTATTTGAATTTCCTGATATTGAATATCTTCAATTGCTCAGGAAATAAATTGTGGAGTTTCACACCACCGGCACCGAAAAGAAATGATATCTGAAACTGTGCTGTATGATGCCGTGGCATAGTTAATTTATTTTTATTTCTAATATTTATTGAGTGTATATCTTCAAGCAGAATCAGTTTTTGTATCCTGAAATAAGGTGGGAAGGTAGTCCGGTTGGTTGACGTGAGTGGTTTGCTTCAATCACTCAGTCGACTGCTGTGTGAACCGTTGGTTCGAACCGTATAGCCGGACGATCGATTTTTACTTCCTATTATCCAACCCGTGTTAGGAATTACACGTTAAAAACTAATACATCATTAGTCCTCAGTTCGCAATAGTTTTGACTTTTGAGTGTTGTCGTTCGTAGGGGTAGTCCTAAAGACTTCCATTCGAGAACAGTAGACTTGAAGTCAATGAACCATTCAATTTCAAAATATACTTCCTCGACTTAGGCCGCCCTGTAAAATTACCCAAATGGCGACACTGCATATTAGCTCCATTATTATAATTTTCTCTGGCATCTCTTAGGGCCTCAAAGAGGACAAGCCCAGGGAACTGTCAGTTTATAAAACCCGCACCGTCAAGATATTCCATCTTCTATCGTATTAATGAATACGTACGAGTAAAAAATGGTCTACTCTCAATTCCATTGTTATTGCAAATGATGAAGGTATGCCATTGTCGAGAAAGAAGAAGCTCCGATTCAAACCATTCAATTTTTAGTGTGGTAGTGAAGATTAAATTGAATTGGAACTTCATTGTAATGTGAAAAAACATTTTTAAAAAGCATTGATCAGTTAACTTTTTTCCAATATTTCATATGTGAAAGAAATACAGACTTCATTTCAGGATTGTGACTGTTCTATTTATCAATACCATTATTGAATACCATTGAATAAAATTCATTAAAAAATATTCAAATTCTGATGAATTTTAGAAATTTTTATTGTTTCTTCACAATGTATTAGGTATTTATCAATTTCATTATTTCTTAAACATAAAAAATGTTTTTCCATATACCAGCTATCGCACCCCTACGAACGACAAGTCGCAAGGGTCGAAACTTGTGCGAGGTAAGGACTAACGAGGTCTCACCTTTTAACGCGTGATTCCTAGCATGTCCAATAACTTTATTACATGATTTATCGAAGTAGTAGATATATTTTGAAAATAACTGACCGACATCATCAAAATCAATTCAGATAGTGTTTCAATCCACTGAAAAACTTTGTGGCAGGGGGGGGAAATAGGTTGTAGTTTCAGGAGGACGCGTTATTTCAAAGCATTGAATCGAATTACAATGCTTTCTATATAGCTTACGTATAACACAGTGTAAGCTGTCGCATATTTTCCGAGCTTATCAAATCGAATTTATTTTTAGGACTCACAGATCGTACCGCGTTGTAATCAGGATATAATATTCAAGTTTCGGCCGCACCAGGGTGTTATCAGTCTAGACTCTGCAGAGTTTATGCACCAACTCGTTCGATGTGTGATTTAAGTGAAAATGCATAATTATACCTGATACCACGATCTTCAACTTTGGCAACCTTCAGTAGTTTGTTATTGAAATTGTTATCCTCCAGAAATTCTTTCTCACTTACTTATATGTGATAATGTGAGCCATTTCGATTTTTTGAGAGGCAAATCATCAACAAGAGATTATTGGTAAACTGAATCCATATCGAGTTGAAAGAAGCAGCAGTCATTCTTATCTTCGATTTTTCTCAAGAGTTTCAGATCATCAGCAAACAATAAACAATCAGAGTACTTCAGGCATTGTGAAAGATCATCGATGAAAAATAAAAATGCTATAAGTCCCAATTTCAACCCTTGAGGAACTTCCTTGTTTGTATGAACTTTTTCAGAATGTTTTTCGTACCTAACGATAAATGGTCCATTTTGCAAATGGGATACAAGGACTTTCAGACTTTGAACCCTCAACTTTCAATTTTTAGCAATAATAGGTCTTGACTGACCTTGAATGCTTTATGAAAATCATCGTAGACATCAGTCTAGTCACATTCAAACATATTTTTGAATATCAGGGGTGAAGGAAAGGAAATTGGTAGCAGTAGATATTTTCAAAACGAATCAGTGTTGTTATTCACATATATTAGTACTATATATATATATATATATATATATATATATATATGAGTATTCCTCAGGTTTTGAAAAGAAAAAAAAGAAAAAAAATATTTCCAAAACGTTTGCCAGATTGCCTTCTATTACAGTTGAGCAGGTTCTCTAGTGATTTATATTTAGTTCAGATCAGAAAACATCCAGGAACACTAACACTAACTTCCAAAGAAAATAATAAAAGCATAAAATGCAACGGAGTTTATGTGGTTATGTGGCCCTACATTTGAAGTTGGACCTCATTCTTGAGCATTTATAATGACCCCCGTAAAAATAATGATGGAACTGAAACTTCAAATAACGACACTGTAATAATCAGTAATAACTTAATTCTACTTGAACTATCATCAAGGTAGGTGGATAAAAATAGTCGAATTAAAATCGTGACTTGTATATTACCGTACTCCTGCTGTTAGACATAATTAAATTCTTAGATTTTTAATAAGAAATGAATGGAAACTGCCTAATAACAGCGTTGATTGAAGCAACTTTGACTTCATTAAATCTGTACAATGAAGAAAATTACCTCCTATCTTGAATTCAATCTTACTCACTCATATATATAGAAAAGATAATTCAAAGAAAATAACCACCTATCACGAAGTACGATTCAGTGATATGTTCGACAGTAGTAATGATGTAATGAGTGTTGCAAGCTACAAGATGGGAATGGTAATATTTCGCAATAAATTATTATCAAAATAACTTCTGTTTTCAGTCGGGGAATCGCTAGTTATTTTCGATATCTAGAACTCCATTAAAACAGTTGGAATACCACTTATAGTTACATAATGCAAAATTTTTCAAAATATCCTCAGTAAATCATTTTGACAACGGAGCCACTGATCTTCGAAAAGTTCATTGCAACAGTTAACACTTATACATGTTTTGGATATAAATTGTGTTGATGGAAACATTTTGATTATGTTTACTGTGCAAAAATAACAAACTGTCTTGGCGGTTATATCTGATGATAATATATTTCAAAGTAAATCGGAATGTCTTAGTGAACCTATTGAAAAATGCCACTCTTGATCGCAAACTTGATTACATGACGGCCTATGGCAGCTGCTCACTCTCTTCAAAATATTTCAATATGCGACTTCATATATATTTTTCAATATCAGTTAAGAATCATGAGGAAAATACTTTGAAGAATACTTTATAATGAAAGATCTCTACAACAATGCACTCGGTAAAGCATGCTTTTGACAGAAATTGGAATTTCTTTCAATGTTTTATATTATGATTTACTACAAAAATTATATGGAAAGCGTTTTAGGACATCTCCAACAACTGTTTTTTTTTCTTTTTCTTAATATAAATTACGTGGTTACTTGAATCTTGAAAGATTTAACGTATTCGATTGATGATTTATTTATTTTGTAGAAATTTATAATGAATATGAGATAAAGAAAAGACCTTTTGTTCAATTTCTACTATGATTTTTATTTGTTACGACCGGATTCGGTTTATTTAACCATTTTCAAGTGAAGACATACTTTGAGACATACTCTGTAAGAAAGGATTAGGCCCTATTCCGAAATTAATACTCGGAATAGCTTCATCAGTGTAACGTAGAGTTCAAAATACCACTCAATTTGATCTTTTTGTTGTCTCAGACTGTGTGTTATAGGAATAAATATATTGTTGTAAATCATGTTCTGAAGAAAATAACGGCCAGCATTGGTAGTCATAAACCAATTGTGATGTAGCTAAGAGCGCGAGAATGTTCGATGTTCGCTGCTGTTCTAGATGTAGGGAGAATAATGCTACCGGCTTCGATGGAATTCCGAGGAATGTTCTAGCGCCTTCGATTGTCAAATATGAGCGCCATCCACTCGCCCATCGAGGCAGTCAAGTGGAAGTTATAATGCAGTACGCGGAGCGATCTAGTAAAGCGATAGACATTCAAATAATAGTCGAAGTTTGAGTTGAAGTGTTTGTTGTATTTAAAGTAAAATAAAGTTAAGGTTGATTCTTCAGTGTAGTTATTTATTGGTCAACCCACGGGGAACATAACAATATTTTAGTACGAACTTTTGCAAGATCGGAAATTTCGTGAAAACCTTCTACGCAATAGAAATATTGCATTTCGGAATGGATCTTTTCCCGATCGATAAATAGGGAAATCAAGTTCAAGAAGCATCGATTAATCAATTACAGATCGTAATAAATATAGTTATTTCCGTTCATTGGAAAGTGTAGTGAACACTTGCATTGGGACATGTAGGGTTAAGACCATTGGAAAGTTTACTGAAACACTAAACAACGGCAAGTGTAGTAGAAAGCCTAATTTCACTTAAGGAAACTGTAAGGAGTTTGGACTTTCAAGGTAAGTTTGGTCCCAAATTTTATGGGTATGAAATATTGGAAAATTAGTTATGTTAGGAAAGCATTATTTCATTGTAGAGGAAAATTGAATTGACGAAATATTGAATTGAAAACGATGAGAAGGTTACGACTTCGTCGATTCGTAAATGTGTAATGTGACCTCTATTTTATTTTTCAAAAAGCCATTTTACGGCTGAATTAGGAATTTGTTATTAGAGCTATTGGTTGTAACGGTTTCACAAGCTATCTGAGTTTTATATTGGGATTTCATAGGGTGATCATCAGGATTGTATTAAAGTTAGTTCTTGTGAGGACCAGACTGACAATTCGCTTGTGTATTTTGCTCCTTGTTAGAACTGCATTTTTTATTTCCAATACGACTTTATCAGGTTGACCCAGCGTTATTTTAAGGAGTTCTCTTATGAGTATTTCTTCTGTGAGTCAAAACTAATAAGAAACTCCAATCTGAGCTTTAGAATGCATTAAAAGATGCTGTATATATACAAATTTCTGTTGTTCGAAATGGGGTCCCAAAGTATGCGGAGCTGATTTTGTTATTTCATGAACGTATTTGTGCGTAGACATGTCGATCCCCAACAATAGATTGATGCATCCAGCGGAATTGTGTCCCTGACATTTTGATTCTTTTCCACCGCAATCACTTTTTATAGAAAACTGATGTATTGAATTGATTCCTGTCAAACTAAGCCGATATTTCTTTCCAGATCCCAATCAAAATATATTCTGTTGTCATCGGATTGCATTGACAGCTGATGTTCGGGCATCCAAAAGTAAAGACTAGATAAGAATGCTGTCGTCAGCAAAGCAAAATATTGGATTTATGATCGTTTCAATAGTTTTTGATTATATGATAGAGAAAGGGCTGGAGACAATATGTATCCACGGAGCCCAGCGTTTGTGACTTCTTGTATATAATGTTTTTTGAAAAACCTGGATAGCCACGAATGAAGACGATCGACAAGTCATATTATCGAAGTTTAATTAGTATTTTTGGGAAAATCAGAAGCCTTTGATAGCATTGTTCCAAATGTGGGTGGCATATGTTAGAAGGTTGCCTATCAATCTTTGCTTATGCACACCATACTGATAATTACTGCGATGCTGAAGCATTTCAAAGATATGAGAATGTGTTTGTTAACTGCTTTCTCCAACAAGAAGAAAAAAACATTTTTTGAATAATAATAGTAGGCTAATACTTCATTTTCATCAAAGTTTTTGTTTTTGGTATGAAAAATTATCTGATTCAGATATCGAATTCAAGTTGAGTAAAAAATCTCATGAGAAAAAAAATTCGGTCATTTCATTTCAAATAATAAAATTGACGTCCATTTCTGATATCACCAATGTAAAAAAATTCGAAACAATAATTTTCATTACAAAGAGGCCCGCCTACATACAAACAAACGTAACTTATTCAACTTATATGACAGCTATTATGACAGCGCTCCTTGCAAGAACTGACCAGCACGTACCTTTCGTTCTCATCTTTCTTATTATAGTACTTTAAAAGATACACAAGAAAAATTCTTCACATTGATGTCATTAGAACGAGTAAAGTCAACAAATCTAATACTAAGTAAATTATATTATCATTGTAGTGCATCAGTTGAATACTCTTCCAAAAATAACACCGCTAGTCGGTGATTTCTTTTGTGATATCCGTATACATCATCTCTTAAAATAATAAATAACAATACGCTCCCAGTTTGTACAGCTGTAATAATGGTTTACAGGTTTAATGGTATTTTCTGTCATTCTCCTTACCAGTTCTGTCAATGTTTATTCATATATATAATATATCTTCACAAGATGATAATGAAGATCTCGTTTTATCTTGACAGTATCATTTTTAAAGAAATATGTAAGTAGATTCGAAACCAACCGGTTGCAATCCCATAATAAATTTCATTACTTTATGAGACTATTTTTTGGTTTTGAAGATCCTTCATGATCAATTTTATCTATCATCAGAATAACTGATCAAGTTAAATTATTTAAATCACTTTATATTTTTGTTTAATGATGAAGAAGTAGAAAGCCAAAAAGTGGCCAAAAAAGTAATCAATACAGAAACCTTCATTAACATACAGGGTATTTATTAAACATGCTGCATAACGTTAAGGGACTATTCCTTGTACTACATTGGACATACGCAGTAATAAAAAATCTAACAAGTCATTACTTAATACTACTCCAGCTGAATTGATGGAAGATTTGAGAAATCGGATGATTGCTGGGTATAACGCAATCAGAAAGAGTTGCAAGAGTTTGGGAGTCGATGAGGAGAAGATTGAATTCTTGAATCCGAGCGGGGGGTAGTCACTTTCAACAGTTCTTGTAGATTAAGAAACATTACATGTAATTTTTGGTAAAAAGAAACAAATGTGCTGTTATCATCATAAAAGAAAAATATAGCAAAAAAGCTGAAAATTTTATGTTAAATCTTTCGTACCACAGACGTCTGAACTTGGGAATATTTATGGTATTTTACAATGAGTTATTGATGGTAAGATTATTCGAGAGTAAATTATTGCTGGATTAAATTATTGAATCAAACATTATTCGAGAAATCTGGACAGCTACGAATGGAGATGATCTGAAAAGCCAGACACTATTAAGCACAATAACTATTGAGCACAACAATCCGAGACCATATGTTCTGATAGGTGAGTGACATATGATTTGCTTCAGGAAACCATGTTGATGATCGCTTAAGATGTTGGAAAATTCCAAATATTAAGAAATATGTTGATTTACAGCTTCTTCCAGAATTTTGGAAACTAATGTAGTGAAATATCAAGAGACTATAAAACTTGGGTGTTGGCACTGAAAACGATGAAGTCATGATTATAAATGTAAATTTAAGTGATTAACTAGATAATAGCCGTAGATCACGCAATTTTAATTATTCATCAACTTGTATTACAAACATTTCATTCTTGTGAACATAAACGATATATGGAATTTATATCAGAAATTAAGATCGCTCGTCTATTTCATTAAATATTCAATAAATCTTCAAATATCAAGGACATCAGGGATTTGTAGGTAGGATCATTTATGTTTATTTTATTTATTCAAAAACTCAACTAATATTTCATCAAGTATTCAAGTGCACTAAACATGGAAGGGAAGCTCGAAAGTATATCCGAGTTGTTTTATTCGGCATCATTGAATTATCCTTATCACGAACGCGATGTGGATTCACGTTTATCTAATTCAGTCAACAGTTGCGCCAATTTATCAAGAGCTCAAGTTTTATAAACACAATTGCCACATCCGTTCTGAAGCTGGCTTGCATACTGTTTGAATATAATGTTGCGTCGAATAACGATCCGTTAAATTTCTGACAAAATGCCTAGCTTACGTCGTTTTCAGCAATGAGACATATTCAAATCCAAATAATATATGTATATTATCACATACAACGAATGATATGGAACTGTTCGCTTTATAATGAACAGAACTCGGTCAGCGAACAATTAGTGAGTTTTATTTATGGACATGAATATGGAACATCGTTCATTAAAAGTTTCAGACAACGCACATATTGATGGTTGAATTAATTACAGGATTAACACTACGGAATTGCAGAGTACAAGAACTGGAATATACCCAAATAACGAGACATATTTTTGAGTGGGATTTAATTGGAAAAAATATTCAAGTTCGCCTTCAAGTAATTGGATGGGTTAAATATAGACGCCAAACAAATATAATGAATTTTATAAGAGATTATTGTTTGTTATATCAACTCCGTTCTGGAAGAAAAGCATTTCTTTCAAAAGTCGCAGCTTTTGCTGTGTTTGACGGAATCGATCAGTACTTCTTGAAAATCCATAACATATTCAAAAAAACATTTCATTGTGAGATTCTCACAGTCTTAAACAACGAAAAACAAATAACACGTGTTGCGTTTGTTTGACGAAAATCTCACAATAACGTTTTTCGTGAATTATTTTGCTGTAGTTCATTCATTTCAAACCCATTTCAGTTTTGAGTGGTTCAGCAATAAGTAGTGAAAATCACCCAGGAAGCGCAATATTTAGCATTACAGAACTTTAAAACAATTCGCGAACCCTCCCTTAAATATTTTAGATCAGCCCTGGTGATACAGCAAATGTTACTTTTGAAGTAAATGAAGATATCCTTATCAGGCATGGAGCATATATTTATTTTTCAATGATATACTCTTCTTGACGTGTCAACTGAAACTTTTTCAGTTGATACGTCACCATCTTGCTAAACGATTTTCCATTATATCGAAACTCTCTCGACCTTAAAATCCCATTCATAATGGATCGAAAAACCTAAGGGACCCTAAATTTCTTGGATGTTCTTGTGAACAGACGTGAAGATGCTACATTTGGTGTACATGAAACCAACACACAGACAGGTACCTGAACAAAAACTCTACTCACCAGCCACAACAAAAGAAGAGTCAATGAACAATAATAAAATCTGACTAGCTGTCCTTGAAGGTACAGAAGTAAGGTCAGGTAATCCAATTAAGAGAAAGTAAACGTCGTTCGGTTTCTCTTGAGTGGATTGGCCACGCTAACTAATAATAATATGAAACCAGAGTCGAATACCAACATTGTACCCATCTAGAGAAGACCCTACGGAGTGAATCCAGAACATCCAAGAGGAATACCCATTGGCTATCAGATAGCGGACAGTATACAGCCTGGAACACCCTAAAGACACAACCACACCACCCATGGCTTAACACAAACCGATACCCCTCGAACAACGACTCAGCTATGGACCAGGACACCCTAACATACAAAGGAGCAACACACATACACTAACATAGATAAGATTAAATAACTATAACCCTGAATAGGCAAAGCCTATAGCAGGGCCCCACCTTATACATAAATATACATTGTAAATTACTAACACAACCCCAAAATGCATAAAAACTTGACCAGCAGCCAACATTGTAGTTACTGCGTTCGGAACGGGAACAATAACTCGAACACCAACCTGGGCACTGCTACCGTTAGCAGGTCGCCTTCGATAATATCTACCGCAGTAGTAGACGAAACGTCAGAAATAAAAACCTGCAGACTACGGCCAAGAAACCTGAAAAATTGCTTTCATAGTTATTTCCGGCCATGATAATTTACATCATTCAATCAATAGGAGAAAACATTAAATCAAGTACGTTGAATCTGTATATAACTATAGTCCCCAAATATCAACTTTCATTCGCAAATATATGATCAAGAATTAAAAACGTCATACACGAAATAAACTTGAATCATCTCATTGCAAAATGATATCATGACCATTTTCGAAAAGCGTGAAATGCATTGACGAGCGGATAATTCCGGATTCAGACATGGCATTCGTCAGATGTCGGATTAATATTCCTACGTGCCTGGTCACTTTAATGATAGTTTATGCTTTATATCTATATGAATATTTGAATAGGGTCTTTGTACGGAAATGTATACAAAAGTTAAATAAGTTTGGGAGTGGTGATATTCTCATTTGAAATGATAAATTACTGTACTCGGTGTGATGCTACACAACATTCTGAGAACAATTTCTGTCCGGAAATATCGGATTTTCGTGGAGTCAGCGTCTCCTTGTAAAATGATTTATGTCAATAACTACTTTATCTGGAAAGACACGATT
The DNA here is from genome assembly GCA_015342105.1 of Leptinotarsa texana. Taxonomy (NCBI): domain Eukaryota; kingdom Metazoa; phylum Arthropoda; class Insecta; order Coleoptera; family Chrysomelidae; genus Leptinotarsa; species Leptinotarsa texana. Next base: position 15,606 of record WOGN01002684.1, read on the forward strand.
CAGCATTTGGCGACTTGAAAATCAGGATACAAGACATTGAATTTAATATGAATATTTTCAACACGTATAATATATTGAAAGAAATATAAAAATATGGAATTTGAGAGTAAAAATAATGTAACTGAATTAAATAAAATTCATAAGTTTGTTTACCCGACAGTAGATGTACATCGTATATTCTTCAAAGCAGTAATTTATAAATCATGAAGATACATTGCTTCATAATGTGAAAAATCTATAAACAACAACAGTATCACTTTTATCACTTTTTTTTTGGACGTAGGACGCATAATCCATAATAGCCAGCAACTAAACGTTACTTTTTCTCCCAATTTTTCAAAAACAAGGGAACGGATTTTAGGATATTACTTTTCACACCCAGGGGTCGATCAGGGTGACTTTGCACAGAAAAGGTAGATCACGGAAAGAAAGGATTTTGAGGATGGGAACATGAACACATAGATTTCACATCAAGTATCCTCTACAACTTCAGGTTACAATCATACACGAATTTCATCATAGCGTCTATTACTTGTGGTTTGTTCAGTGCCAGTAAGTGCACTATATTTAACGGTGGTAATATGTTTTCCCGTCTTAATGCTTCCATTAAATCTTTGGTTTGTTCCTGATGTTCAGAACATTTAAAAAATATGTGATCAATATCAGATATTACATTACATGTGTAACATTTGTTTGACTCAACGATTCATATTTCGTAAAGATGAGCTGGATAG
>WOGN01002685.1:0-16339 GCA_015342105.1 Leptinotarsa texana
TGCCTTGGAAATGAAACTAAAATTGTGAAAGTTAGTGTCAAGATACAGTTTTTCATGCTTAATATTTCAATAAAAAAAATCGAGATTGATTGAAAAATGCACATTCTACAGGGGTGGTTCCATTTTAAATGGGTCACACTGCATATATATATATATATTTTTTGAAAGCTTTGTGGGAGGTATGTTTATGAAAATTAATTGTTTCAGAGCCTTGGAGAAGAATTTATAAAAAATTTGGATCGTTGACAAGAAACAATTGTGAAAAAAAATTGATCATGTTTCGCAACTAACCCTTCTTGGAAAATCAAATTTAATATTTTTTCAGATTCGACTATTCCTCAGTGATTTTTCTGTTTTGATAGCAATCCTTATCATGACAATTTTGGACTTCACTGTCAGTATACCGACCCCAAAACTGGAAGTTCCGTATGAATTCAAGCCGACTTTACCAAATAGAGGTTGGATCGTTCCTCCTTTCAAAAAAAATCCTTACTGGTGTATACCACTTGCAATTGCCCCAGCACTACTTGGGACGATCTTAATATTCATGGATCAGCAGATTACCGTTGTAATAGTGAACAGAAAAGAGTTCAAACTGAGGAAAGGTAATAATCAGTTTCTTTGGCCATATTCACAATTTTACGTTGATGTCTCGATCGTCCTGGAAAATAATTGATAAAATAATTGAAGTTTCGTCAATGAAGTTGGATTTTCAATTTTCTTGAAATCTAAGAGAACTTATGAGAACTTTCACATCTCTTGCGCATAATATAGCCGGGTAATACCCTAGAAGTAATTTCAGAATGTCAGCTCCAATCAGAATTGGATCATTCAATTCCATTACACCTTCGGAATTGAAAAGAGGTGGGTCACTACAAATTTTACTAAAAATCCAATAAGTTGAATTGGATATGAAAAAGCGAGCAGTATTTTTGAACTTTCTCAGTGCGGAATTGAGCATTCACACACATGGTTCGGTCATTTCTGTTCCCATAAAAGTAGGCAAATATCTGACGTGATCATTCAATCATTCATTACTCAACTTGTGGAAAAAGTATATATTCCAATAATGATTACCTTCACGAACTGATGAATGAACCACCTGATAGTTTGTGAAGTGAAATACGAATCCTCATAGAGGTGAAAACTGGCCGAAGGTACTTACTTTCAAGCCCCCGAAACATATTACTCCTACGAAGCAACCACTCCAAAAACTTCATCAATTGGAAGTACCAAACACAAATTTAGCAAAACTGATCAGAATGAACAATTATATCAACTGGAACAATCAGGAAAATATTTTCAATAATTGTATTTCAAATGATGAGACCTTCTGGCAATCACCACGAAAAGTATCAATATCAAGGTTATTTCAGTACCAAAAAGGTACTTCTGTAAGTTGTACCAGAAATATCATTCAGTGTTGAACTAGTGGCCACGAAAATAAAAAAAAGTAGTGCTTACTTCAAAATTTGGCAATATAGTATATAAAGAAGTTGTTGATATGGAAAACTTCGCATAACTTTATGTTTGATAGCGAGGTTTAGTCCGCCTTCAAAAACTAGTTAGTGAATGAACGAATTCTGAACATGAATCCATGCCAGAAGAATATCTGATTGTAGAGAAATACAACCAGTTTGTTGTTAAGGCTCCACTTATATCACTGAAGACTTTCTCGAGATCAAGACTTCTTTCTAGATGGTTGATATATATTGCAGATGTCTGGAAATTATGAAAGCGATATCCAAAGCATACAAATCTTGAGGGTTCCACAAAACTTCCAATAGAACATTATTAAGCACGATCTAGTAGAAAAGAAATGCAAACTGCAAGCACTGACGAGTTCGTCTAAGCACATATGAAAATATGCAATAATGATTCTACAAACGCAGACTTGAATAGTGCACCTCCCCTTTCTAGAACAAGGCAAGATATCAGAGTCGGCAATATTTTAATGCAAAAAGGTCATGTTTTAGTACTTTTTGATGAAATAGCGAATAATGAGACATCACTATCATCGAGAGGGTACTCTCAACTTTTTCTCATGGAAAGGGAGTCTTGTGAAAACTCTGATGGAAAATATTTTAATTCTTCATGAAATAACCTTCACTTTCAGTAATTTCGATTATCGGTTGCGATTATGTTAATGTTTGACATTGGAAACAGGAACTCGTCAACACCGCTACCGTATGACAATGACAAAGATTTTGTTCATTGGGAAGAGAAATTATTGTTCATTAGTAGGACAAGTATCTATAGATATTTGTGTTAATTTCAAGGGACATGAAATGATAGCATTTTACTTTAACCACGATACTATTTATCTCATACATGAAAAAAGTGGTCGAATAAATGCTCGAAATGTCTCTGTTGAACCCCATGACAGTGAAATAATCTAGTTTCAACCCCACTCCTAACATTTTGGAAGGTTTTTTGAGTACTGCTAGAACAAGTTTCAGTAATGGTGACTCTAAATCCCGTATTGTCCTGTATTGATTTGATATAGATCCTCAGTGTACGAGCAGGACATATCATTTCAACAGACCTTGCCTACCAATCCACTTGCTCGGGTATGTCTGCCAATCATGATAGGATGTGAGGTGAACAATTTTGTCATGAAACAACTAAATTTTCAAATTCATCTTGATTATTTGCCAAAATTTCTTGAATCCGTGGGTGAATGAGGTTTTGAAGATCTTTCAAATATAAATCGCCAATAAGACATTTTTCTGGATATAAACGACCAACAATATGATTTTCCAATATTCCAGCCCAGACGTTTCTTCTCAGTAATTTTGGTGTGACCTTCACGGAGTATATAAACTTATGGTCACTATTTCTCAAGTTTGAAGGCCGTCGATTTTTGGAATTCCTTCCTCTTATTTCGCTGCCGCAAGTGGCTTCTTCAGAGATTAGATAGGTAGGTAGATATAAAGTGAGTGAGTCTATTCGACTCTCCACCGCTACCGCAAGGATATATTGTGGCTCACAGCTATTCACAATCGGCCAAATAAACCCAGCTTCTTAACGAAGCCGATTAGTTTGTATGGGATTTGGTCTTTCAGGTTAGATGGTGAGAGTACGGATCTGCCAACCTCAAAGAACCTGATTCGGTTCTCAGCGGGGCAGGTACAAAGTATATGCTCTGCTGTTTCCAGAAAGAGGCAACACACACTGTCTTCCGACAGTCCAACTCTCTGCATATGACGATTCAAATGACAGTGACCTGTAAGAAGGCCTGTTAGACATCGTAGTTTATCACTACTGTAGTCCAACAACTGTTTGGAATCAAGCTACAAAGGGTGAATAAACGCTTTGGAGTGAAGGATTTTGCCAGAATCTTCTTGCCATATAGATGCTCAATGTTTAGCAAAGCCCAAAGCGATGCCAATGACAGATTCTGGTCCAATGAAGCCGCTTTCAACTCCGTCCTTTGCAAGAGAAGTCCGCATCTTCATTGTCTTTCAGGCCAGTATGGCCAGGAATCCAGATCAGAGACAATATGTTAAGTCGTTTTTGGCAATTTGCTACCAATTCAGACGTTGCTCGGAAGGAGCCAAGAGCTTCCAACGCCGCTTGACTATCCGAGAATATTTTTATTCACTTGTGAGTGAGGTTGTATTTATCCAATCTCACTGCCCACAATTCAACAGCATACATTTTTCGCTTGAAATACAGTCGCATAAGTTCCTAAGCAGGTAGATATCTCTGTCCTGGGTCTGCGACTAAAAACACCTACACCAGAACCAAAAGGTGTTTTTGATCCATCAGTGAACCAACAACTATCTGCTCTTAATATTTCCTTCTCCTGGAGGATCCAGTCTACTCGGGAATAGTACTTTATAAGGCAGTTCATAGTTGACCGTTGAAGGCATAAAGTCAGAAGGTCATTTCTAGAATGCTGTGACTTTCAATGTCAACCAACAGTCTGTATGCAGTCGATCCAGCCTCTCTTTCCAGAAAAATATGGAGAAGGGGTAGATCTAGAAGAATCTCTATGGCCGTTGACGGTGCGGTACTGATGACACCACTGAAAGCCAGACAAGCCTGTTTCTGTGAGCCAGAGAGCTTCGCTTGGGTTGCTTTCTGTAAAGCCTTCGGCCACCAAGCAATTGCACCATAAGTGATCATTGGTCGGACAATCATCACATAAATCCAATGGTTTTGTTCGGGACCTAATTCCCAAGTTTAACCACAAATTCTTCGACTTTGTATAAAACTTTTTCCAAGTGAGCGTTCCAGGTGAGTCTTTTATCAATGCCAATGCCAATATATTTCACCTCCGTTCTGAATGAAATGACCACACCATTGAGGGAAAGTGACGTTAGATCGTCTAATTTTCTTGTCTTGGTGAAGGGGATTAACACAATTTTGCTGGGGTTGACAGACATCTGCTCCCTAAGGCACCAACTGTGAACAATGTCCAACGAGCTTTGAATGATATAACAAGGTACCCCTGACGTGGACCTTGCCAGGATGCAGATCAACTTTTCTTCTGTCGAGGGCATCAAGCAGACTACCAGATAGTACTCCACCTTGAGGGCAGCCTCTGGTGACCCTGAACCTGATAAACTCTCCTTAGAGAGTCGTAGTTGCAGCTCTGTTTACTAGCATGGTATATATCTATATTCGATTCAATACCCTTCCTAGCCAGAGACAATCATATAGATTCAGGTACTGCATTGTCAAATGCTTCTCCAATATCAACAAATACAGCAACCATAATCTTCTTGTTATCAAGAGATTGAGAAATTTTCTCAACGAGGTTGTTTAATGATGAATCTGTCGATTTTCCAGTTTGATAAGCATACTGGTGGTTATTCAGGGGGATGCATATAATGCTACCCTCCTGGTACGTCCATTCAGTATCCTCTCAAGTTTTTTCAGCAAAAAGGATGTAAGGCTGATTGGTCGTACTGATTTGGGGTGTGGGTCTCTCCGGCCCACTTTAGGTTTATATACCACCCTGCCAACCAACTGGATGGTATATAGTTCCACGCCAGACTAGCACTATACAATTCTGTGAGAATATGTGAAATCATTTGCAGTCCGTATTGAAGAAGAGCTGGAAATATACCATCCTCTCTAGGAGATTTGGAGGGCTGAAAAGACTTGATAGCCCATTCAGCTGCCGGTGCTCTGATAACCTTCTTGCGACGTCCCAGTCGTTCTTTTTTGGGCGTTTGGCGCCCTCGAAGATGGACGGCATGTTGTTATCAAGAGTCAGATTTTCAGAAAAGTGGTTTTCTATCAAAAGCTCTAACGTTTCTTTACTAGAGGTCATAAATATTCCATCGGGTCGTTTGAACGACCCAATTTCAGCAGTCGGCTCTCTAGAGAAAATTCTATAAATTCTTATGCTGCGAGGTAAATCAGAGATAGTCTTACAGAACTTTCTCCAAGACTTCCGTTTTGCCTATATAATTTTCTTGTTGTATATCATTAGAGTGGTTTTATAAAGCTTTCACTCTTTAGCTCGATTGAATAGTCGTCGAACGTGTTTTCTTTAATACCCTTTCTATCAGTAGATTTTGAGTCACGATATTCCATTACTAGTCTTGGACCTGTTTCAATATTGAGAATAATATATCTATGGTCTGAACAAGAAGGTTCAATAGGCACAGACCAATGGTGTATCTTGTTGCTCAGAGAATATGAGCTGATTGTTAAGTCTAATACCTCTTGCCTATTACTAGTGACAAAAGTTGGACCCGAGACCTAATTAATTACAGACAACCCTTTCCATAGTATATAATCAAAGAGTAACTCACCCGTACGGTTTATGTTTGTGCTATCCCACGCTTTATTGTTTGAATTGGCGTCACATACCATTACTCTTTGCAGATTGTTCCTTTTGCTATAGTCGATAAGTCGTCTAACAGCAAGAGAAGGTACAGTATCCGAATCTCCCGGAAAGTAGGCGGAGCATGCGATAAAATTCATCTTACCCTTCTTGCTCGATAAGGAAATTTGGATATCTACCACGTTTTTGGTGCAGAAGCCTATAAGCAAAAAATGGTTAATACCTTTCCCGCTGAACAGAGATGCTCTGGGTTTCACACCAGGGCTCGCTATTTCCTCACCAGGAATATTGCTCAGTCCGGTTACTCCGGTATTTTCTGTCCATGGTTCCTGCAGGAAGGCAAGGTCGATTAATTCATCCTTGAAGTTTTCCCAAGGACGTATGAAGCGGCCTTGGTGTTTGCCAAATACTTGAAGATAACAAGTGTTGCCGCAAACTTAGAACTCCTCGACCCTAGGAGGGAGAAGATGGTCACTAAGGACACCTCCACCCTCCTCTCACGGGATCGAGAGATGTATAGGCTCAGAAGATGAGGTGAGGACACCTGCTGTCTCTAAGTTGCCTGCTTATTTATTGGATCTTTTTCCTGGTTTTTTCGACGAGACGTTGGCCGTCTTCGTCTCCTGAGAAATATCTGTTTTTTTCATTTTCGATAACTGAATATTATGGCTGCGTAAGATGTTGACTCAGCATTTGGTGTACCTAGATTAGATAAATTATCAATGATATTTGTCGACCGTCATGCTGTTTGCTATTTCTGAACTCCTTAGAATGGGACTTCATATTCGATTAAGGTTCACAGCTTCATCTTTTTTGTTGAAATTATTCGTCTGTCCGCGTACGTCTGTGGCCTCCCATACCAATCGGCAATTGGAGCAGTGAGTTCCGCGAGTTCAAACAGAATCCTGTGTTTTTTTTCACTGAGTGCGTGTTACGCCGCAGTTTGGCCTAATTTGCAATTTGTCTACTGTTCCTTCACCCTTGTTTCCATTGATCTTCCGGTGGTTCCGATTTATACCTTTTCACAAGTGCACGCGAATGCCTTACCATTTGGTGTAATTTATGTCTTCTAAGGTAGTTCTTGATGGTAGTTTATGAGACATAATTTACACGAGAAGCTATTGTTGCGGGCTGCAGACGGTAATTCGTTACATACCCAAACATTTTTGTCTTTTCTGTGCGAGATATGAATGTACCAACCTGTCACTTGAATGATATCAATAACACTATTCATAATAATAATCAAACAATTTTTATAAACATTTCATATTTATTGACTCGTTCCGCTAACGTCGTAGCTACCTCGATAGCAATGAGTATTACACATTGGACTACAATCCTCATATACATAGTAGGTATCTCACTCAAATGGTACTAGTAAATGAAATATCATGTAGAATTTGTGAACTGATTACAATATTGGTTCTTGGACAGCAGGTACATTGGCATCATAATTTTTTTTTCAACAGTGGTGAGTGGTCAACCTCCTATTGATCGTTCAACAGGAAACCCAGCAAGTTCAACTTCTTCACCTCATCCTCTTCATGGAGTATGTCGTACATAGTGTTATAATTGTGATTGTTCTCCAAAAGGTGGCACGCATAGGTGAAATTGATCTCCTTCAGTTCAAAACTTCCCGTTTTGACTCCTTCATTAAATTATTTTGGGTATAATCCACTTGTCAGTTTGTAGAAACCTGATCTCTTACTCTTCTCTATGAGTGACTTATTCTCTAAATGTCTACCCAAGGAGTTACCAGTCTTTGCTATTGATATTTTGTTTGTTTAGTATCTCCTTTAATTTCATCTGATGTTTTTCTGGTGTATGTGAGTGTCTTGAAGGTGTCAGTAGTAGTCTTTCAATTTTTTCTGATTATGTGAGTGTTTCGGAGGTGCCAGTATTTTATTCTATGTCAAAAAACTCCGAAATGAACAAAATAATAACAAAGCATATCAAGGTCTTGCTCAAGGACACGATACCGCTAATTAGTGAAGTGTTCTCAGCAGATATAACCGCCCCCTCCGATATGTTGATGACACGTTCGTGGTATGGCAAGATGATTAAGAGACACTAAACGATTTTCTTCCATATTTAAACTGTCCCGACCGATGAATGCAATTATTAATGAAACGAGAAATTCTATGTATGTTTTTTGTAACCAGACGTGAAAATGTTACATTGGGCCACCGAGTGAACAGGAAACGAACAGACACAAACAGGTACCTGAAAAAACTCCGCAACGGCTATTCAAATTCCAAATATTTTAAATGATTTCGTCTGATACTGATTTTGCTTGATTTTGATATCTTGCCTCGTTCAAATTTAGGAGGGGGAAACTATTCACGTCCGCATTGTTTGAGTCCTTTTTGGTATTTATAACTTGTATAAACCAATTAATTGAAATATCTCTTTTCACAGATCTGGGATTCTTCTGAAAGGTCTGCAGTAGTGCTCCAAATGAATCACAATCAAAACACTGACCTATTCATTTTTAGTCATTTCATACTCAGGTATACAAATAGACGTCAACAAGCACCCTTTCTTTTGCACAGTCATTGAGATTTTTTCCATAGTTATTAACGAAGAGTGAGAAGTGAGGTAGAGACAGAGACAGATATCTACTTCTAGTGTTGTCATACTTGGAATAGGTGGACGCTCTGTTGATATGAATCTGTTGATTTTGTCTAATTAAAGAGTTGCCAGGAATTCTTTCAACAATGTTTTTGTATTATAGTTCTGACAGATGAAAGCATTAGAACTAATGAGAGCCTAGTCACCAGTACAATTGAAAAACCAATGAAAGTATGAGAACCTCTTGAAGCATTAAAACAAGTTGATGTACAAGAACATGAATGAATTGAAAAAGAGACTCAACGAGAAATTCATCGTGGACGAGTCTGGCTGCACTGTTAAACCTAGGTGACTACTGCTAGAGACTGCTAGATTCCCAGATCTCAAGAATCAGAGGAGTCTAGTTGGAAACGTGTTAAATAAAAGCTTTGAATTTTCTTGATGGTTTCTGAATATAGAGTTTGAATCAGGATTTGTGAGGTTTAGATCCTTGAATCCTAGTGTGAGTCCTTCATTTTGTTACTGATTCTGATGAAGCTACCATTGGAATCTGTAGAATATTTCAGAACTTGGATTTAACGATACAATAACGGTTCAAATTCAATATCGAGTGATTTCTTTTATTTATTTGAATATATTAAAATTGGAGATCCTTTTTTTTTCTGTACACTTTTTTGAATGGCGTCCCCATAAGATCTTTTGATTTGGTTGCCATTTTCAGCATCCAAAATTAAGTTTTTAAATCAAAAACTGACCAGCTTACTTGCCTCCGCAAGTCGAAAGTTAGCTCTAAATCAAGAAATGAGTAAGGAAACGGTACATCACAAAAACTGAACGTTAATACAGAGCAAAAGTATTGCTTCTCCAGGAAAATATACAGGGTATTTATTAAATATGTGTCAGAAAATTGAGGGATCTTTGCTTGATCTATTCTGAGGATATTTTTGATAGGGCTGTTTGTTTCGAAGATACGGGGCGAGAAATAATTTTGACAATAACAATTTTGGTAATTTTAAAATTATTAACGTAGCCGAAATAAACCAAGTAACAAAATATCTAACAATTCAGTTGGTATCTGTCAACAACATTTCGATTACTACAAACGGCTGCAAACATTCAATTTGCTGGGAATAACGCATTCAGAAACGATCTTGGTGTTTTTGAAAGGTTTCGGAAGTCGATGAGGGAAAGATTGAATTTTTGCATTCAAGCAGCGGTGGAATTTTTCATGTATTTTTCAATAATACATTGTTATTTTCGAAATTATTTTCACAATTAAGAAACTATTCCAAGGAATAGTTTCTTAATTTTTTGCAGCATGTTGAATAAACACCCTGTATAGTACCTCTGCATTTAGAACTGAAGATGAATGGGTTTCGTGAGTTTTACTCAGAATTACTTCACCATATTTCACGTGTAACTTCATTCTTTGTTTGAATTTTGGATTTCTTTGACATGAATCCTAATTATGAGAGATATATTCATAATGAGCACGATAGAAAATGTTCATCCATTTCATGATATTTGAAATATCAAAACACAGTGAAACACATATTCATCATAGTTCATCTTGTTTTAGGTTGTGGATACCATTTGGACCTTTTTGTTCTATCAATACTAATAGAAATATGTTCCATCTTTGGTCTACCTTGGTTTGTTGCCGCTACCGTGCTGTCAATTACTCATGTGCATTCGTTGAAACAAGAGTCTGAGTGTACCGCTCCTGGAGATAAACCAAAATTTTTGGGAGTTAGAGAACAAAGAGTCACGCATATTATGATCTTTTTCACGATCGGTTTGTCAGTGTTTCTGACACCGATATTAGGACACATACCGTTGCCAGTATTATTTGGAGTCTTTTTATACATGGGAATATCATCTTTGAAAGGACTAGAATTTTTTGAAAGGATTTTGATCATGTTTATGTCGAATAAGTATCAACCGGATTATATGTTTCTCAGAAAGGTAAGGTTTATACCACAAAAAATATAATATAAGAGGGGTAAAAATGAAAGCTGAATCGAATGTTCCCAATGGATATGTCATAAATTGTGTCCAATGAATTCTCCAAAAATAACCTAACAAAAACCAATTCATGAATCCAGTTAAAACTAAATCACCAATTCGAATAAATTTTTTTGATGAGTTATATGTAGCTTTCTTAGCTGAGATAATTGCATGTTTTTTAATATGTTTGTTACAATCTAGTTTATCTTGGTTGGTTGCATGCAAGAATCTTGTTATTTGTGTTTCAATCTATTTTTACAACTAGATTGCAACTTGATGATTTGTAGGACGGATGCACATAGCTCCATATCTGTGTTCCAATATGATAGTTGAGAAGTCAGATTGTTTATGTTTCGGTTGATTCTTTTCGGTGACTTTGTTTCGGAATCCCCTATATTCGCCAAAATGACTTGGAATACTGGAAACGTAAGAAAAGGTGATAATGGTGGTAATATCCATGTCACGTGGAATATCATCTAAAACACTGAGAATCAAGCTTGTCGCCTACTTGTCCGGCACATCACAGCACTGCCCGTCACGTCAAATTACGGACAGGATTGGAACAATGAAAATGTATGGACAACTGCCCACTAGCCCGGCAAGGTACAGCCAAGAGCGTCCGCCGCCGGAAAGGATTCCAGCTCTCCAATCCTGACCGGCAAATAACGGAACGTGCCAAGTGAGCACGTCGCCGGTCACCGCTTGCCAACATCAACTTGTCCAAAAGTGCCTGGGAAGTTTCTGTGTTTCTGTTGCTTCCATCAGCTGACAGCACAGTGTCTGGCGGTACCTATGGAAATGGACGAGAAAAAATTGAGTTGCTTGTTAAGGCAGGCTCTAGAATATCCAGAAATTCTGAAAATTCACCTGGTGTCATTCGGATATACTGGACAAATTTCTCATCGACTTCTTTTAGATCGTTGAAAAGATGATGAAACTCTTCCAGATTTGCTCTCTTTTGATTAACAATCTTTTTTGTGACTATTCTCTTCTACATTCAATAATGCGGCCACCATAATGACTACTTCTTCGTCAGAATTGCTTGTGATAGACATGTTTCTGTCACGTGAAGTGAAAGTGTTGGGTGAAATTCCCTTGAAATGTAACAAATACCACCTTCAGTATGCTGGTTGTAGCTGGACAAGTGGGCGATGCTAGTATCCATCGCCATTAGGCGACCGATAGCGCCGTGCTGTGCTGTGCGAAACAAGTGACCGACAAGCCTAATTTGTAATAATTGTTAGTGTTATTTGGAGCCTTGTGAAATGTAGTTTTCGATGACAGTTCTCAGAGTATACATGAAATACTCGTACATTCCACATAATATTCGAGGTCATTGCGGATATTCAAATGGCTCGTTGAAAACATGCTAATACTTTTAGATACAGAAAATACTTTTGAACTATTCACTCAGTTATTGAAAGGAGGTTCGAGCCTCATTGAGTTTCCTGAATTCGGTTATTCCAGATGAATTGCTCTCTTGTAAGTACCTCATATCATACATTTTCATTTTTGGAAGCGAGTGTATTATGAAATAATGATTATCCGTCCCATAACTTCTGTTTTGTGAGTTCTTTGGGACTGCCTTCTTTTTCAAACCGTTCAACTCATCTATTTTAGGATTTGAATTTTTCGACAATGAATACGATGAAATAATAATCACAATGTTTGATAACCCGGTTGAAATTAGTTTTTCAACAACGTTTGTATGTAAGTCTAGATGATACAAGAAAGCAGTTCCAATATGATGTCATTCAACATGAAGTTACATTTATATCATATTCGTTTGTATCATATGGTATGTGTATCTCTATCTGTAGAGTAGAAAGGGTGAGTGTGAGCCCACAGTACTTAGGCCACATGTGACCCATTGTACATCCTCCCGAGGAGTTGTCCTCCTAGGTCATCGTCCATCATGTCCTTTCCAGGAAGGTGGACAAATCACTGGGAGACATCTCCTTTATACCGGCAGGTGTAGGCCAAGACTCACCGAAATACTCTTTCATATTGACGATAACTCCGGGCACTCGCACAGGACATGCCTGACAGTCTCATCTTCCTGTTCACACATCCTTCAAAGAGGTATGTACCCTAGTCCCATATTATGGAGGTTTTTCCTTAGTTGACAGTGGCCAGTCAGGAATCCTACTGTTAGGCGTAGATTTTTCCTGGTCATAGTCAGATATTTTTTCGGCGCCTGCTTCACAGGGTCGCCCAAGATGATCCTGGAAAGACTACATCCTTTGGTTTCATCCCATCTCTTCAAGGATTGAGCATGGATGTAAAATTTGACTAGTTCCGCAATTATCGAAGTCATCAGGCCGTAGTTCACTGGGTCATAAAATTCATAGTCCTGCCGCTTTCTTGGCTGAAGAGTCGGCAATGAGATTACCTTTACTCCTGTCGTGTCCTTCAACCCACCTCAGAATAATGTTATTATCTACCAAGGCTTTGGCTGTACTATATATATCATATGATTTATATACTTGCACAATACAATGTATCAAACGCCTGTCAGAAAACAAATATCCTCTTGGCTAATACCACGTCAAATTTGAATTACATCCGACAGACACTTGTGCATGTTTATAAATGTTATGTGTAGAGTTCGTTAAGACTCTCATTTCTGTTTCTTCGTACTAGTAAGAGCTAGAAAGCTAACATTTGGTATATAGATGCTTCTTAGGTATGAGATCCGTACTAAGAAAGGATTCTCAAATATTCCACCTGGGTCGCCCCCATGAGGGTTAAACGAGCGCGTTCACATATTGAAATGATTTTCCATCATTCTTTCTCCGTACCGCTATATTTTCGGAGGCTGACATCTTTCTTGTAGATGTATTTAATATTTCATCAGAGTATAATCATAATCATCTAGATTGTTATCGTCAACAGCCATCTCAAACTCTGCATCTATGTCCTCCTGAGTACCTTGTTCTACTCGTTCTGCAAAATCATCAGGAAGATCATAGATTCGCTGCAGAAATTGAGCGAAGGTTGTACTCAAATGATCAGACTTTGCATCTATTTCATGTACTTGGATGGGTCCTGTACCCGACATTGTGGAAGAATGGTATAGAACTGGAATTGATACTATATTTATATTGGAAAGAATAAAACGGAGGGGGTGAGGTGTAAATGTAGAACAGTGTTTGAGATTCGAAAACATTAAGAATGATGCTGTTCATAAAACTCTGAGCGATTATTATGAGAAATTCTAAAGATTATTATGAAAAAAACTAATAAGAGGAAGAGGGAGGGAGAAAGAAACTGCCCCAGCCTCGCAGTGCCTCGTGAAAACCAGCCAAAAAAGTGTGTACTCTGTAGAAGGAAAGGTAAGGAAAGGATGGAAGAAACGAGGAAATGATCACAAATCATCATCGGAATTGAGGACATCATCATCATCGATCAGGATGAGGGATGGTGGAGGACGTCTAACTTCGAACTCATCGTCAGCATCACCACCAGAATCATCGTCGTCATCATCATCATCATCGTCGCTGCTCATTGGGACTATGTCATCATAATCAGGGTCCCACCATCCGTCAGGATCCGGATATTCCCAATCATCCAGGTGTCCTTCATCGCTGCCGGTCACATGTTGTGATTCATGAATTCGTAAGGCAGCCAGTGCGGTTCCGTGATGGAAGTGACTTGCGGTACCTGGGTGTTGTCCCAGTAATTGAAATGATACCCCGGGTCCGGGCAGCTATAGGGTTCAGAGTTTGAATCAGATTCCATCTCGATGCTAGCTGATCAACTGAATGTTTCGTCAGATGATTCCTACTTTTATTCTTTTGAGAGGCAGTGGGAGAGGAGTGGGGATTGAGTATGGGTAAATTGCAAAGTGACATAAGACATATTCAATGAAAGAGATATTCGAATGGATAAAATACAAATGAAATGTACTTATCGATTTCATTATGAAACATGTCTTTTTTTCTATTTTTTAAATTTTCTTTACATAAAATTATTTACAAGTGATTAGAGAACACAAAAATTGATGTGTGGTATTTGTCTAGAAGAACTTGGAATTGAAATAGAGAAAAATTAATAATAATAAGAGGAAGTGAAGAAAAATGCTCCAACCATCGCCTTGTTCAATGTATATCAAACCAAAAAAACAATGTACACCCTTTATTTCATTTCCTTTTCCTTTATTTGATATAATCTTAACAAATATAAACTTAAAACTACCATATTTAAATATTCCTAACTAACCTAAAACTAATCTTATATGTATACTTAATCTACAAAAAAGGGTCCATAGCATTCCAAAATCTTTTGTGTAGCTCTATCGAAGAGGTCGCCGCTTCACACCTTTCCTCCAGAGATGCAATATCACGATCTAGTTCGGCCATTTATTTCTCTAATTCCCTACGTCGTTTAACCTTTTCATCCTTTAGGCGGTTCATGTTAGCCAACGCGGCCTCACTAGATCGGGCAGCATGTTCTATTTCTTTGCACCTCTGTAGTAAAGTGTTCATCTTTTCACTCACTCTCCGATAGGCTGTCGCACTTGTGGCACCAACACCTCAGGATCCGCCGGTGTCGCTGGCAGCGGTGGTAGTGGCGCCACCAACGGAGTCAATATGACTAACTCCGGAGAAGGCGCCCTCGGAGTTTCCACTGCTGCTGCTGCTGCTGCTGCCGGTGGTGTAGAGGGCCTCTCACGAGCAGTCGACCAACTACCTGCATAACGATTAGTCCTATTGCAAGTAGCTCGGTACTTGGGAATAGGACCAAGCCTCGCTGCAGGTCGTTGGCAAACCTTCTTCACAAGCCTGACTTCCTCCTCCTCCTCGAATAAGTCAGGGCTGGAGATCTGCACCTAACTCGCGAAGTGGTTGCCTGGTCACTGGTCACTGGCCCCGAAGTGGCTGTCTGGTCACTGGTCACCGGCCCCGAAGTGGCTACCTTCTCCTGGTCACTGGAGACCGGCGTGATTGATGCCACAGCATTGTTTGTCTCCTGGATTGGTTGCCATTCTGAAAATGAAAAATAATACAAGGTTAGTTGATAAAAAAAAATAACATTGTTTAATTACTCAAAATTGAAGTACCACTGGATGGTACTGCCCTATACTGAAGTGGAATGCTCTCGATGAGATGACTCATCGTACTGAATATTGTGGAGTGCTCTCCGTAGGGTACAGACATCAATGCGCGTGTGGTGGGAAAATGGTAGCAGCGCGCATGCGCCTTGAGGGTAGGGGTGTGCATGCGCAAGTGTTGGGAGTTGGGGGCGGAGCGTGGCTTCAGGAAGGGGGTGGGGTTTAGGGAATGGGCGGGGCCTCGGGAAGGTGGGCGGGGTCTCCAAAAAGTGGGTGGCGACGGGGGGTAAACCTTTTGGGCCACTGGCCCTGAGAAAGCGAGACCTCTGGCCCCTAGTAAACGCTCGCTTCTCGCGCGCGGAATGCTTTCACCATTCATTCCTAACCTAACAGCTAACCTAACATCTAACCGAACACCTAACCTAACGTATGTATGAACCTAACTTGGCCTAACCTAATACCTAACCTAACGTATGTATGAACCCAACCTAGGCTAACCTAACACCTAACCTAACGTATGTATGAAGCTAGCCTACCGTAAGTATTAACCTAACCTAACCTAACGTATGTATGACCCTAACCTACAGTATGTATTAACCTAACGCGGGAGTTTATTCACCATGTTGGTTCAATTAATACATCATCTATTGGTTTTGGGTTTGGATGTATTATTCTAATATTTGGATTAATGTTCAGTCCTGGATATGCGTATTGTGGATTGTATTGCAGCTTGTAGGGCTAGAAGTATAACCTCCTTTGTTCCATTAATTTCCCCCTCAAGATATCATACAGTTACACAATCACTCTTGTCAATTGGCTCACTTGTATTTTTCAATATTTTTCTTTGCATGTCATAATGACCATCTTTTGTTGATTTAAAACCAATCCTGGGAGGACCTCGAATG
>WOGN01002686.1:0-16338 GCA_015342105.1 Leptinotarsa texana
GTCGGTTCACAAAGACCCCTAGATACCAATTTTGAATGAAATCACAGAATAATATCAAACCTCAATCGTGATTATAAATATTCATGATTTCGGATCAAAAATTCTTTATATTGGACCTCACAAACCGTACCTCTTGTTTATCAAATCTGAGAATAAATCACAAATTTCTTCATCTGATTTTATGAAGTTTATTACTTTTGAAATTAACATTTATCATTGTTATGAATTAGTTCATTTGAAATAATTCAATTTTAACCCATTAAACCACGCGCTTTGTTATAACGCCATACATAAATCAAAATCTAGTGGGTGGTAGAAAAACTGACCTCATTTCCATAGTCATGATTAATAAATCAGATTTCCTGTGGGAACTATTTGAACAGAATACATTTACACCCGAACTGATTTATTTTAAAAATATAAAATACCCCTCCGATTATCAACTAAACCAACCGCCACTGTTTTATGGTCCAACTGATTTCAAGTGTAAACAAACGTTCCATAACCTCTCATTACTAGCCACCTCCCTCGCCCATAAGTTGTATAGAAAAGGATAGTCCGATACCCGCTTCAAAATATATGTATTGTATTGGTATAGGCACCGTACAGGCATGGCAACTTTATGTCTTATTTACTCTAAGAATAATAATAGGAGGACTAGTCTACAAGCTCAAGCAGTTAAAAGGCGTTCTCGATTGGTGATTGGTATAATCAGCAGTTAACGTAGGGCTGGCAGAAAGTTTCTGGTATGATTAGCGCAAAGCGATATTCAATAAATTGATAATCCACATACTTTTCTCCAAAAATCGACCACTTCATAATAGTCTTTCGAGTCGAGGTCATGTGTTTGTTCGACGAGACAGCCGGCATATCCGTCAGAGGTGGCTTCAGATTCGTTACAATATTTATTTTATAAATATATAATATCCCACCGATTATCAACTAAACCAACCGCCACTGTTTTATGGTCCAACTTACTTCCCGTAAACAAAGTTATGCTACCTTTAATGTAAGGATGGAAAAGGCCTCTCTATTGTCTTTTGTCACTCTGAGTTATTATTATTCTGGGTAATTTCTCCCAGAGAAATCTTCTTCCTTATTTATGCAGAAAATTCCATTTGGGATTCTTGAGAACTTAGGTTATGATTATAGTTTATTTTTAGTTTTAATAAGGGGATGATATTTGAATTATATAAACAAACTTTCGAAGCTCGTAATCTGAATTTAACCAAACATTTTACACTATGGAGATGTAAGTATATATTAGCATTCCAGAACAACGTTTTTGATTTATTTTTTTTAGAGTGAACGGAAATTCGGCTACATTGAGTAATTTTGAAGTTCTAAAACATTTACAAAAAGTGAAAAGCAGTAAAATGAAACCCAACGGCCAACTTGCTACCATTACATATGAGGTTTGAGTAATTATAGCATTTATATTTAGGTGTACATGTACTGAGTCATATATTTTCAGACTATTCGCTACCTGGAAGAAACACCATGTAGTCAGGAAACTCCGGAGAGTATTAAGGAATGTGTGAAGGCATTGGCCCCCTTTAATCTAAGTAAGACTGAAATGTTGATGATTATTAACTCTCCTCCTACATCAGCTTTAGAAATTCAGTTGGTAAGTAACTACTGAAAAATTTTAGAATTTACTGTTTCCACACAAGAAAACTGTTAACATAGTTTTATTTCAAGTAACTTTCTAGAATTCCAAACACTAATACTTTCATATAACTTCCTGTCTTCATATAACTTCCTGATCATGACAAAAGTTCTGTTTTAAACAAGGGAAGATACATCAAAAAAACTTCTTAAGAAAATAGGTGTAGAATTTAGAGTATGAAAAACTTGAAATTCCTATGATCATACATAACTTTTGACATGGTCTAAGCCTACACACATTAATAATCTTAGAAAAAGGAAATTCTTCAATCAATCAATCCGTCTTGAAAACCATGAAATGTATTTATTAGTTACCATTTCAAGAGGTCAATACACATCTGTTGATGACGAGTAATAGCTAAATAAAAATCAATTTTGCAATAGAATACCAGATTCAAGTGAATCATTCCTTGGAATTTATATTGAAATTTCCATCAGAATTGACTGAATAATTTATTTTATATATTTTTTAATGATTTTTTTATTCCCTGTATACGTATGTTCTTGGGATTATCAAAGTTATTATTATCAGTAAATTATATTCACTTTAGAAATTGACCAGTACGTGATTAGGATCCAACTGAAAGTTCACCTTAAATATGAGAATGGAAATTGTTGATACTGTTCCAATGTGTAGAAGAAGCATATTTAAAAAAGACTGCATGTATTTTTACTATGATTAATAATTCCACTATACTATTACAGTTAATCGAAGAAAGTGAAGAAAGATTAACAGAAAAACAAGTAGAAAACATATTGGAAATTATTGCAAAGTGCTTCCCTCATATTAAAAACCAAAATGATGAAGAAGAAGAAGAACCAGAATAACAGTTATCAAGATAAATATAATCAACTGTGATATCACCTGTTTTTTATGGAATGGTATTGAAAGTACTTACTTTTTTTTTGTTAATGATCAAAACATTTCACTTGTGTCTTCAAGAAATGAAATTGTTTCATTAAGGAATAAATTGCAAGTGGACTTTTTTACATGATTATATCAATATAGTCAATCCAAATAATTCAAATAGAAACTTGTGATGCACTGTTGGGAACATTTGGTATAGTAATGAATATTACTTCAGTTTTATCCCAACACCAAACCTTTATTTTAATATCTCGACATGTGTTTCGATCTCCAAGTGATCATCTTCAAGAGGGAAATCAAACAGTTTGATCATTATATATGTAAAAAAGACACGGAGTTCTTGTACGTGTTCACAATATAAATTTTTCAGTAATAAAACTGATACTATGAAGTAATGTGTTTTATTCAAGACCAACCAAATTTATTTAGACAGATGAGATTATTGTTTGTATTGTGTAATAAAATATAAGTACTCTAACTGAAAAGATAAAATGTAAAAGACGTAATCTCAAATACGCCTTATTGAGGGATCAAAACAATTCTTTTTTTATCCAATAAAAGAAGAAAGAGAAAAACAGAAATATTTCAAAGCTTATGTAATGTACATTAAACCAAGTCTTGCTTGGAATATATTTTTTTTCCAGTTACATGCTTCATTAAATTATTATGAATGTCAACTAAAGTCGATATCTGCAGATAAGAACATTTTCCCACTGTACAACCTTCCTAAGTTATGATAACTTGAAAGTACAGTATGATTAGCACATTATCTCTTTTGATCTCCTAAATCTTCAATGAAGTCTTCGTCAATCTGAAACGAAAAAAGTAATGAGGACCTGAAAGACTAAGAATTGAATTGAATACCTCTGGCCACTTTTCTGGTATAATGTCAAATAAATCGTCTTTAACGTCTCCTTGTATAACAATTTCATCGTCACCTGTTACAGACGATCCACAGGCAAATCTAGTACCAAAAAATTTTGCAGCTACCTTCAAGTCAATATCTAGAATTTGAAAAATATAAGCCTTGTAAGTAAATATTCTTTTTAAAAGCTCATGCTAATTAAAAAAAAATTATTATACTTGGCGCTTTGGTCTACTATGACACCTTAATAAAATCAAAGGTTCACAAGTAAGTTGGTTCTGTTGGCAGTATTACAGAATTAAACCAGAAATTAATGTGAAATCAAATTTATATGGCTATCGAAAAGCTAAGGGATTATAACTAATTATCATTTCACAACCGATTTCATGTTTGTAATTTTGTAGAATGTGTAATGATTCAATTGAAAGAAAGCTGAATTAATCAATTGTATTCATTTGCAGAAACAAACAAAGAAGTACATTTGAGTTGATGGAAGAATACACATATCAATAAAATAAGTGATTAACCATAAAAACAAGTGTCTTCGCCAATTTCTTAGATTTTGAGACTAATTGATGACATATTACATTTTACATTGTTTATTGAAATCTTGTTACTGTTTCAATTCCATTACACTGCACAAATAGGGTATAAATAACTATGTGTATTTTATATTTCATAGTAAGTGAATTCTATATGGTAATAATGAATAATAAGTAATTGCTCTCATTAATGTTCCCCATACTGGAATATTTAGATTGACTGATAATCAGAGTAGAAACATGGAATATAAAAAATGTCTTTGGAGACTAATTATTGAAGTGCTGAAGAATTTTATTAAATTGACCCAAAATCGTAACATGGTATTTTCCCAATTAGTGAATTTCAAAAATAAAAGGAATTCTTTATCAAAACGTGTGGTTGTTCAGAACACTAACAACTTAATTGAGAGGAGAATATTTGTTGAAAGAGATTACTTTTTGTGGAAAAAAGATCTTTGGATCTATGTACTAAAAATGTGGAAAACTTTTGAAGAAAGAAACTAATCAAGTCAAATAAAAATGTGTATATCATGCACTGAAGTTTCTCTTAGACACAATCTGAAAAACTCTTTTCAAACAACTACTTTCAAATGAAATTGAATTACACTAAAGAAAAAGACCTTTCAAAAGAACTAATTTCATATAAGCATCGAATTGCTAATGGGGCGTTGAAGACAGGTGTTTCGGACTCAAAACTTCGAAAAGTATACCTTGAGGGGTGAAACTTTATATTAATATTCATCCATATATCAGATTGTGTAGTGTTCTTGTGAATAATTCATTTTTTTAATTGATACACAAAAAATACAGCAAACAATAATAAAACATTAAGGAAAAGACAGATATAAAGACAGTAATTGCAGTACATAAAGTAAAGATTGTATATAAAAGAGCATCTAAGTGACTCAACACTTGTGTTATTCTAAAAAGTAATACCAATTAATATAAAATTACAATTATGTACAGAGAGTTAGGAAATAATTTATTGGCAGTGAATCTATTTGTGTTCTAATATTTTGATAAATTCAAAATAATTTTTGAAGATTAATTTTTTTACTCTATAAAGGTTTTATAATTTTTAATTTATCCTTAGGGGTAGAATATTACAAATTTTAGGTAGTGTGTGAGTTAAAAAGCGATGACAAATATGTTTATCTAATTTTGGGGTGGGTAGCAATTCGTTTATTGTACTTCTAGTGAAATGAACTGTGGGAACATAATTATGAAATGTTTTGTTTTTGAATGCATTAATAAACTATGAAACTATAATGTTCGAATATTACTAATATTATCAAGATCATTTTCAGAATATAGTTCTATATTATGTTCAGTATTACGTACATTGCTCCCAACACCAGAATACCATAACAATAAAGTGGAGTACATTTTTTAATATAATCTTTGTAGCTGGTAAAATTTATATATTAGCTTTCTCACTTTTTGTCAGATAATCAACACGATTGTTCCATTTCAAATTATTGTCAATAATTATGCCCAAATGCTTGACCTTGTTTATTTCTTTGATTTCCTCCCTCATACCTGAAACTTTAATATTAGAGAAATGTGGTCTGTTTGATCATGTTATAGAGAAAGCAACATAGTGGGTTTTACTAGCTTTTAATGAAAGATGATACATTCTCAACCACAAGCTTCTCAACTTCTGAGAGTTGTCATTCGTATGGAGGCGACAGCTGATTAACGGAAAAACATATTTTAAACAGATTTATGAGAATAACCATATCATCAGCGTATGATATAATTCTTGCTTTTACTTTCAAACCGAGTAAAGAATTTATGTAGGCTTGAAAAAGTATTGGGCCAAGAACGGAATGTGTATTAATATATGTTTCGATTCCATAATAATGTTTGGAGTAGAAACTGAATGGGGGAAAAATGATTTACTTATAATTCAATGCTGATATGAAAGTGTTGTTTTGAAAGAGATTTTTCTTCCAGGTTGTCAGAAACTTCTATGCATGATCTACACATTTTTGTAAAGAGTTAATTTTGAACTTATTAGCTTTTTTTGAAACTCTCCTATATTATTTGTATGAAGATAGAAAAGTAGAAAGCTAAACGTTTTCCCAGGGAATGACAACCATAATACATATTAGAGTTCATAACATAACCATAATCTAAAAAAAGTTCCCAATTAAAATATTTTGACAATTGGGTGTGTTCAATATAGTTTTAGACAACTTATTTTATCGTGTTAATTAGTATTGGGAATGTGTTATCATTAGAAGAAAGTACCATATACATGTTAATAATAGATAAATAAAAATTCTGAATAGGTTCAGAATGAATCATTTCAAGAGTTTTTAATACGCAAAGTGTGTTTCAACTTTTAAATGACGTATCTCTGATGGTAGACTAGGGCGCCAAGGTTTGACTTCAGATTTGTGATCAGCAGACAAATATGTGTATTTTTCGCAATCACCAAAATGTATATAAAAATGATCGTACCAAAACTACTTAATCCAGTAACTACGGTGACTGACTTCTTTTTGCCCCTTGGAGCCCTAGAAACACAAACTTGTTTAGGAACATCCTCCTTTTTCTTTGTTTTGATCATTCCTTTTCCACCTCGTTTTTGCCTTTTCTTTTCCTCTTCCACTGGATTGTCATCTCCAATTTTAACTTTTTCAAATTCTGATGGTAAATATCTTTCTAGCCATTGCTTACATTTATCATATTCTGGATAATATTCGCAGTACTAAATACAATGAGTATATTAAAATTTGTTAAGTGAAGTCCACGTTTACCAACCTCTATGGGCATAGAACAATTCCCGCAATAAACCACTTGAATTGGATAAGTTACACCATCCTTTGGGCCAAGTTGCAGTTTATCTGCTACCGACATTCTAAAAAAATATTGCTTGAAAACTAATAATAAATAATGCAAATATTCGGGTACGTATTTCCTTCTAACCTCAATTTCTTGCGATATCAACGCCTGTAATTGAAAACTGTCAAATGTCAAGTTGATTATACGCACTTGGGGCTTTGTCCACGAGGTGGAGATGTCACTAATTACGAAACTTTTTTTAGAAAAAGTATCGTCACAGAAGAAAAATCTGTTCTGTGGTATCGTGTACGTAGAGGATTCACAATGAAATTATTCGAATAGCAGACAAAGATACTTACAAATTTTCGAAATTTTCTCTTGGGACAGATTTGTCGATTATTTTTTTTGTTCGACAAATTTGAATAGGTTCGTTTTAAACTCTTTTGAACTCTACCAAAACTTAAGTACTTTCAACCTAACATTTTGAGAATTGCTTTCGGTCAAAGATAATCTGGACTTCGAAATTCTGTCGTTAAATGGTAATATGAAAATATTGATGCTAGTTACACTTCGGGTTTGAACTCGGGCAAGTACTTGCCCGAGTTGAAAAGCTTTTTGGCATTATGAGGAAGACAGGCCAAAAAACTTTGATTTATGAAATAATGAATATTCAATTCTTCCCAGAATATTCAAACAATCTATTTAAATCATGTTTCTACAAATAATACGTTTATTTGAGCATCCAATCAATTAAAGAGAATTTTATTATTACCCCAAACTACTTTTAAACGTTTTTGTTTTTCATAAACCGAAGCTTGAGTATTATTTAAATGTAGCATCACACTTTAAAGGGATATTGTAACAAACGAAACTTATAAAATGGTCGAAATCAGAATCACGTATAAACCCAGTTCAATCTTTAGCGAAAACCTGAGTTGAAACCCAGTTTTAATCACTGAACGTCAATGTTAAATCAAGTTCAGTGGTTTCAATTGTCAGGTCAAAACCTGAGTTTAAACGCAATTTGAACGAAAACATTTCTGGCTCCGAAAATATTTCTGACAACACTGGACGTTGAGATACCAACACTTGCTTTGAAGATCTAAAATCTCTGTAGGTTCTGTTGGGAGAATTTGAATTTCAGTTTTTTTAATTATTGCTAGCCAGAAAATAAATGGCTTTGTAATTTATTCGGACACAAAAATTTAAAAATGAGTTTAAGTAAATTTGAATCGGAATTGTTAACAGAATGGTTGTCTGAAATGCAAAGTAATGAAGCTAAATACAAAGAGCCTATATTGGACATTAGATGTAGCACTTTGCTTAAGGAAGTTTGCAGCATGCTCAGGCAAGATATTCATGTGTTCGTTTTTTCCATTAATATTCTTGAAGAATACATATCCAGGAAAACTCAAATGCAACAAGATATAAATGACCCAGCCCTCACCCTTATGGCTACAGTATTCATATCAAGTAAATACATAGGGGATCAGGATCTGAAATCCAAATACATTGAATCTGTCTTGAGAAAAATATCAGGCCAAAGAGTAAGTTCCAAAACGCTCAAATTGAAAGAAATGGAAATCCTCAGAGTACTAGACAATTGTTTACCTTTGGTGAATGATGTAGACGATTTGAACACATTCATTGTAAAATTTGAGAAAGAGAGCAAGATTAAAGCCACTATAATTCCCTTATGTATGGACATCCTTGAAATGTTATATTTGACCAGGAACCAATGGTTTTTCGAACTAAAAGTTCTCTATACCAATAATAATGAGGCCTTAAGTGTTTTCAAAAGATTGATGAAAAATAGACTTTATTTACCAATGGGAATATTACTGTATGTTTTTAATCACACTTTGTATACTCATAGCTTTGATGTGAATGAAATTACTAATGACCTATCAGTGCATTCACAAATACACATTGACCACCTAAATGCATTGGTGTCTAAAATTCATGATGTTATTGGACAAATACCTGTTTAATGATTGAAAATTCATGGTTTCTTTATTTTAATTTGTAATGAAAATTAATGTTTATAAATTACAAGTTTTAAATTTGGAGAATATATTTTAGAGGTGGATTTATGTATGTCTCTGCATTGTGATTTTTGATACAAAGTTGTACCTACATTGTTTTCAATTGTAAGACATATCTAACGAGAATTTTCATAAAATAGGAGTAATGCTTTAATGAAACTTAAATGAGCATTTATTGTGGGCATATTTTTTTTGAATAGCCAAAAAATAGCCAGGAGTATCATATTCAATTAAAATTCTCGTAAATCTTTGAATATCTTGGTGTCAAACATGTTTGGAATGCAGACACCAACAATTTAATAAAAAAATTGTTAAGTTTGTAGGCAAATAAAATTACTTACCAAAGTAATGACCTATACAGTGAATGTGAATAGATGAATATCAGGAAAATATTTTCATTCTCTCTGATTATTCATCACTGCAAAGAAATGAATAGGTGAAAATTGGTAGATCATGATCATAAACCTAATTTGATTAGTATTACAAGATTGTCAAACCATTGGATTACATAGTCACATCTATCAAAACAAAACAATTAGTTGAAATATATATTATACCAATTCTGCTCTTTCAGTATGAATCCAATGTTTCATATAAAAATTTGAAATCCAGTTTTATCATATTTTAATCTGATAAATATTTGTGTCTTAATTAGCCATTGAAACATAACAAAGTAAAAAACAACATTTCCTCATACAGGAATGATAAGTACAAATCAATCAAGTACACTAGTTAGTCTACTCAAATTCTAAATGAAAATTTGAAAAAATATGAAAAAAATTAACATAATGAAAAATTAACTATCATTGACGCTCTTAGCTTCATAAAAATGTATATATGCTCCTGCAAGACACTTTAATGAAGCGGGGGATACGAGAGAATCATTGTACTTGTGCCAGGTGAAAGCATATGGGCGTCGAAATTGAACCGTTTAATGACTACTGTAGGTATTCCCAACAGTGCGGAAAGATTAAAATGACAGGGGGCTTCTAGAGGAAAACGTACAATAACGTTAAATTGACATAACAATTCCAAATCAAAATATGATCACGACTGTCAAACTTGAACTGCGTGTGTCTTACATCTTTTCTGGTACTGGGACTCCATATTTTCCCTTGGTGAGAAAACCTCATTTTCTTCACCGTCAAAATATAAACGGTATAATCCTGCAGTGGCGTAAAAGAGTCGATTTGGTTCGTAGATCAATGACTCCTACCAGTCTCATCCAGGAAGAAAAGTCTCAATTTTTCCAATCTCTTAGTTTTTTTTCTTGAAATATTTATACTTTCAGTTTATCGTCTGTAGATTTTGCGCATTAGCCTAGGTATTCTCGCGTCTATCTCTTCCAGAAGACATCAGAGCAAGCATTTGAGATTTTTGACATTCTTTTTGGAATAACTTCATCACTCAAACCATGCTCTTTCTTCAAGATCATGAAGCCACGCAGAAAATGGTTAGGTGTAAGCAATCCAGGTTGTTTGGATGTATGGACACGTGAATCAGCGGTCGAGAATTTACAATATTTTCAGCTTTTGCGAACAAGGTTTCGGGTTTCAGTGATTGTGTGAACAAAGCTTCTGCAATTATTATAATAATATTTTCAGTAGCTTCATGTTAATTCGTTTCAGTATCACAAAATATTTCAACTGGTTTGTGGTAATCAATTTTCAGACAGCAAAAACATAACTTTTTAACAATTATTGTTTTTCAAATTTTTAACAAGTATTGCTTTCCACCGTGTTTCCACATCATCAGACTTCAAAACAGAAAAAGGACTTCGTGCTCACCACAACATTAAGAACATTTATATTATTTGACGAGTTCTTCAATATACAGTAATGCCTCTATTTTTTTGAAAGTCTGCTAAGTGCTTCTACTGTAGAATGTGGACACCTTCAGTGAACTCATACAGCTTGCTGCCGTCACGTTTTCTAACCATTAAAAAAATCTTACAAACAAATCTCAGTATATCTTAGCATGATTTCCTCTCCCCACTTCAGTTTTAATGAATCAAGTAATCCCGCTAAGAGTTTCTTCAGAAGTTGGGGATTTTTCAGATAGTTATCTGCATGGAAAGCTTTTACTTTGAAACAAGATTACTCACCACGTTAGACAGTGTTATTACTTTATGGATTTCATGTAACGGTGGAATTGTTTTTTATTCTTGTCATCACGACTTCTATCACGTGTCTGACCTTCCAAACTGAATTTTTTTAGGGACAGAACACAAGCACTACAGGAGCACTAGGCGCTCTGAGAAAGATGCCTGTGCGAAAGTAGCGATTCACGTTGGATTTGTAACGTTCCTATAATTAGATTGATATTTTCAGAGGTTAATAACATACCTGTTACCGCTAATTTTGTTCCACCTCTAACACCTGTTATTTTATCAGTTTTCCATTGGGTGTATAGCCACATATAATATATATTTGATGGAACAGTGGCCAGTCTTCAGGATTTTCATCAAAAACAGGGAAATCTTTATTGACTGTGTGTCTGGCTAACAATTTGTCTTGATAAGACGGTACAACCTTGTTGATGACAAAATTATTATTTGGAAAAGTAAGTTATTAACATATCGAGAGGTTGAAAGTTTGTGTTAACATTTCATTCTTATGAGACTGAAAAGGTGTACCATTTTTGATCTAATCAACAAATGAGGTATGTTTATCAATATAACTCGCCTCAGATATCGAAACCCTGCTATATATCAATACAAAACGATAATATCATTGTTGGAGATTTTAATATTGACACGAATAAAATGAGTTACATTTCTAAACTTGGCTAAATAATTTAGATTCTTTTGGTCTAATACCCAAGATCACTACTCCCACTAAAATAGGTCCCACATCTTCTAGTTGCATTGACAATATTATAACTAATCTACCTGAAATCCTCTGATAATTACAGACCTATTTCAATTATACCTTTTTTGGAAAAAATCGATGAAATTATCCTGAAAGAACATCTAATGCTATTTCTGAATATACACAATATTCTACATGAACATCAATTTGGATTCATCAGAGATAGATTCACCACCGATGCAGTACTTGAAGTCATGGAGACTGTACTGTTGTAACATTGTGGGATCTGAGCAAAGCTTTCGACTGTGTAACTCATCATTTACTACTAGAGAAATTTTAACTTTATGGTATCAGAGGATCAGCTTTGAAATTCTTCCAGTCTTATCTCTTATCTAGAAAGCAGGCAGTATACGTAAATGGTAATTTATCAGATAAAAATATCTATGCATCATGGAATACCTCAAGGATCCATCCCTTTTTGTAATCTATATAACAGTAATCTGCTTTCCCGACGACATCACAATGTTACAATCAAATTCTGATATCTCAAATTTACTTGTAAATGCCAATGAAACTAAAGACAAAGCAAAATACTGATTTATCCAACAAACTGGAACTTATTAGGGAAAAGTTTATAAAATAATTATATCTTCCAATACCAGGGTAACAACTAAAGCTCAAGTCAAATTATTTGCTTCGATGGAAATCATATATCGACCATCTCTTAAAAAACTTTCGACACAGTTGTTTCTACTTTGCCAATTGAAAAAAAGCATTGAGCCATAAAACACTTCTCACTCCATATTATTCCCTTTGGGATACTCCTTTGGGTTTTCGCATGCAGAAAAAAGCCGTCAGAATTATAGCTGGAGCTCCATTCGACGCACACTGTCAATCACTTTTTACTGTGTATGTTGATTTTCTACTCACTGTTAGAGATACATAAAAACAAAATACTACTCTCCAAACACTCGGATCATCATAATTATGTAAGTGGGAAAGCGGGACAACTCAGACATCCAAGATTTATACTTGAAAATGTCATTACGAAACTCTCTACACATTAAATTATTTAACAAACTTCCATATAATGTGACTGAATTGAATTTTAATTTGTTCTAAATGAAAATCAAAGAGTACCTTATACAAAATTGTTTTTATTCTGTACTTGATTTCATGTAAAGTACACATTCAGACTAAATAGGCCGATGATATCCCTAATTCATATATATTTAAGAAATTTTTATTTTTATAATTCGATTCATTTGTTATTCATTTTGTAATTCATTTTTAAATTTAATGCAGCTTTTATATTGTTTACTCCATTCACACACTAACTTGTACCAACTGTTTATGAATTGTCACAAACGTATATTCATAATGTGATCAGATAAAAACCTATCTAAATCTATCTACCTCCCGATGGCTTTCAACTCTCAGACTATTCAATTCATCTGCTTCCAATTCAGCTTCTTTCCCTAGACATACCTGTGACTTTTAAAAGAATCAACTTTTATCATATATTAATGAGAAGTATTTAATTGACATATAACAACTCAAAGTCAAAATATGACCACAACTATCAAATTTCAAAATACTTGATTATATTATTTTCATTTTTTTTTTAACTCAGTGAGACGACATCGTGAAAAAAACAATTCTAGCTGTCAGCAGTAAATTGGCGCAGTGGTAGTTCGCCTGACTCTCGAACGAAAGGTCAAGAATTCACCTCAACCAGATCTTTTTCTTGAGAGAATTTACCTAGTTGAAGTTGGGATGAATCTGCAACGTAATATGGCTGGCAGACTGTGAATAGCCATAATGCTCCCCAGAGTTATTAACATTGCCTACCCAGAACAAAAGGCTAAGTCAATGCCAACTGTTACACCTGTACAGGCTTACCCTTTATGAGTTTCTATGTTCATTCATATATTTTGCTTTGTCCAGAATTATTTTCTATGTTTGTATATTTCTTTATAATTGTTATTGTTGATTTTTTATGTTCTGTGGTGTTACTATTATCTCGGGGAGAAAATGAAAGTTTTTTAGATCTTCCAATATTTATATCATAAATATAATAAAACAAACATTAAGAATTTCTATCAAGACAGCCATTTAACTAGATAATAATTTTTTTTGCCTACCCTGAGTAGAGAAATATTATTTTCTAGTCTGTGTACATTGATATTGATCACTTCACTTGGATTACTTGCCTTTTGTTGATTGATGTAGAAGCCTCCAGCACAAATGATCCGTACTGCATCCTCTGAAATAAGTTACAAATAATTTTTCAATAGATACAAATGAAGGTATCTTATTATGAGAAAAACATGAGTTAAGTACCACCTACCCTTTGTTGGGAAACAACCCACTTTCATTGCCAGTTCTAGAATGCTCTGTCCGGCTTCAGGTAAGACTTCAACAATTGTCGCACCCCCAAACAAACTGGAAACATCTTTTGCATCTATTTGTCCTAATGCACTTATACTACCCTCATATAGAGCCTTAGTGGCTCTTTGGGCCTTTTTCAAACCCTCTTTTCCATGTACAAGAAGTGTCACTTGCTCAGCAAGTCTCTTCTGAGGCAGTCGCAGTTCTGGTTTTTCTCGATGTTGCCTCATAAGGTCAGATATAGCACCTAATGAATCAAAAGTGAACATTTTGAGATATTTTTCGACTTCAGAATCAGGCTGCCTCATCCAAAATTGGTAGAATGTGAACGACGATGTTTTGTCACTGGATAACCACACAGCGTTGCCGGCTGATTTACCAAATTTGTCTCCCATTTCGGTTGTTATTAATGGAAGGGTTAAACCTATAATTGATAAACATTATTGCCACTTTAAAATAAAAAGTTGAACAGTTTAGTGGACATGGCATTCGAATAAGATCTCCCCAGAAAACTACAAAAAGAATTCAACTGAGATTTTCCCACATAACTTGAAAAAAGCAATAATTTTTTTCATGATGAAGTTGCATATCCACTCAGTTTCATTATTGATAGTATTCAAATAAATCAGTCCCATCAGAAAACTAACATGATAGCGGTTCTTTTTTCATACTCACCATATACAGGTTTTTCACAGGCTTTACTAATTAGTTCATGACCCGACATAATATTGCCCATTTGGTCACTTCCACCAATCTAAAACAGAAGTATTTGACACATATTAAAATATAATAGGATACTTGAAGGGGATAGTATAATAATGATAAGTTTATTTCATCACATTAACTACAAAATGTACAATAGTGACAAATCAAACTGACAATAATTGAACAATAGTTGTTCAAATATTCGTTGATGGAGTAGAAACAGTACCTTAATAGTGAGCGCTTAAGTAAGTTGAGTGAATTTCAAACTGATAGATCCAGTCCAGGTGTAATTATGAAAGTCAGCATTTGTAAGGTACTTGGTATTATTTTTGTGAATCTCTAAAATGTTATAGAATATGAAAATACATAGCAAGGGTAGAATTTTGAGTTTTTGAAATAGAGGACGACAATGTTCTCGGTAAGAAACATTGGCTATGATCCGGATTGCTTTTTTTTGCATACAAAAGGCTTTAGTATGTAAGTGTTGAAGGACTCAACCTGCAAGTGCAGGGACAGGTTTTTGGAATAGACTGGAATGAAATCATTTGAATCATCATTAGTTAAAAATTATGTGAACACTATAATCAAATATAATACTTTCAATTCTATTTGAAAAAAATTGAAATTCAATTATATTATATTGACATACATCAAAAGAATAAGGCAGGTTTCAAAAACAGAAATCGAATGGACTCTTCAATGTTATATATTACCCAGCAAATTTTGGGGTGAACTTTTCAGTTTGCCCTTCGGCAGTTTCTCTATTGATTTGGCTTTGTTTATTCCTCAGATTGTGGAAGGTTAGTTAAAAAAAAACAGTAGGAAAACTTAAGTCCTCCATAAAAAATTCTTTCAAAAAATATGATTGATAATGTTTCATATAAAAGTTGCTTAGTGTTCCGGTGAATGATATCTATTTCAATTTCATAACGAATATTTGGCGTAGAAACAGACCAGGAAAAAATGATATTCTTGTAATTCAGTGTTTAATGGGTTTTGGTTTCAAATTTTGTTTTCAGTTTGTACCTGTACAGATCTTTGTGAAGAGTTTATTTTGAATTTCATCACTAGCATTATTAAAACATGACAAAGTAATTTAATCATTGCATGGGATAACCCCTTTTTTAATAATACAATTTTGAATATAATACATATTCATATACAATTTGAAAATTAAAGCATTTCTTTATTTGTAAGAGTTATTTTTGGCACGTAATTCCTCTTGAGGAGTTCCGGACATGTAATAAGACCATTAATTGATTTGTATATAAATATGAGGTCAGCATTCTCTCTTCTGCTCAACAATCAACAGTCTAGGTTAAGACTGATCAAAGAATCATATAATCATGATTGTAAATGTGTATATTCATTTCATAGGTACTCAGTAACTTATGTTTGACTCTTTCCCATGTGACAGTGATTTGTATTAAATGGTAACCAAATAGTTCCATATGCTAAGTGAGAGACTATTAAGGCAAAATACATCATTCTCACTGAATTGATTGATAAACATTTGCAATTGATAATACACTCTATACAAGTGGTTCTCAAACTTTTTTAATGACGGATCCCTTTTGGGAAGCAAAATACTTGATGGAACCCTACAATAAAACAATTGTTTTTATAAGTGTATTCTTTATTAATCAGCATAATA
>WOGN01002687.1:0-16336 GCA_015342105.1 Leptinotarsa texana
GCACGTGCCGAGCTCATGGCAACGGCAGATCAAGCGGTTAGATCAGACGCGAACATTCCTTTATACGCCGAAGAAGCGAAAAGAGAGTTCGAGAAGGATTCGACAATGTTCGTTACCGCAACATAAACCGGGCCGCCAGCTTCTGTGAAATCAGTCTCTTTGAAGAAAGCGAGCTGTTAACATGTTGTGCAGATAAACGTGTGTAAATAAATTAGTTACGTAAATATTTTAGAAAATAAATTAGTTTAAGACAGTCAGTGCTTTAATTCGTTACAATATGAAAGTAGCTGTTTCAGGAGGAATTTCTATCAGTTTGTGTCTGAAAGATACTTCTTTGTATGATCTACACATCCATGTATAGATTTACTTTTTTCCTTTCTTTGGAAGATTCCCTCATCCTTCTTTTTTGTATCAAGATGGAGTAGTGGAGAGTCTGTATATTAACCTGTTTGATAATTCTTTTTTTTTCAGTTATTTTTAAATTACGGCATGCAAGCCGCAACTTTTAAAGTTACAACATTGTTACAGTTGCAATTTTTAGTTTTGCTCCAGAAACATCTTCTCCTGATAACATTGTTTTTTGATTGTACTTTATCATATGTTTTTATGAGGATTAGGCAGCGTTTGTCCCTACCACACTTTTAGCGCAGCTAGTGAGTAATTTTTCATACTTCAGGAAAAAGGTTCATTGTAGGCTTTGGTGTCTTCTATGACTATTTGATGAGGTATTTCTGTAATCAACTGATCCTGAATGAGTTCATGCGATGCAGATTTGGTCTGTAGACTCTGGTCTCTTAGATTGATGATAGTTGATTGTAAACATCCCCATATGAATTGGAATCTTGTATATTAAGACTACAGTTCAGAATAAACCTCATCCATGATAGATTGTTATCAATTCCTCTTAACATTATTGTGTGTAAACTTTGCCTAAAAAATTATTATCTATCTACGAGAGAGACTCTGAAGTGAAATCACATGCAAATGAGATTATTCATATTTAATATCCCCTTTGAAAGTGGTTTGTCTTTTTCGTGCTCGCATAACTGAAATAAAATTCTGGAGATGAAGCGAATGAAATATACGTGCATCAAAAGTCGTTTCAGCTAAATTTCTCCAACAAGAGACGGCAATTGATCGCCCGCTTTGTATCCACATCTGAATATTCAGATATTCGAAGAGTGGAGAGATGTATATGCCTAGCCAGCATGGCACTCGCTCAAATCATTCTACATGACGGTTTAATATTTGATTGCTCTCATCTACTATCAGTTGTCAGTTGATCTCGGATGGAATGTTAACTAGTCTTCGAGCTTTCAGAGGTTTCTCAAAATACAGCATTTTTTTAAAGCTGTATCTAAATTTTAATAAGAGCGAGATATTTAGTCAAAGAGAACTGAATACCATATTACCACAACTACTTTATCTTACTAACTTTCCAAAGAAAAGAAATAGTGTCTTCCGCAGTTAAATATGAACCATTAGGCATGGAAATCTGCGTACCATAACAAAAAAAACCCAGAAAATTTGACATAATTATTAATACGAGCGTATGTTTGTATCTTCCCAACAAAAACCTAATGAGGTTGATCACAGTACATGGAATAATTTTACAGAAACAATGTGAATGATTCTGTCCTATGACTTCTTGAATGGACATACAGGAATCCAGGAAATTTAAATACTCGCGTCTTATTAGTCTGCTTCCATTTCTTTCTAAAATTTTGGAGATAGTGCTCAATAACTGCGTAATCATCTCCACAATAATATTTCCAACAACTGAATAAGAATTCAGTTCCAACTATAGTTGCGTTACAGCCTTATTGAAGAAATAAGATACAGAAATACAGTTTGTGGAGATCAAATCGTTTCGGTATAGTTTGTATATTAGAATATATAGTCACAGTATCGGACGAAGATGACACCCTGATATTGATCAGTTTCAGTAAAGCTTTTGATACAATTGTTCAATAAAATCGTCTCTTTTCATGACCTTTAGAATTTTCGATTCATGTCTCTCATATAGACAGCTAATAATTAGGGTGAATGGCCTCACCCCGGATTCCAAAGAACATTTTTCAGGTGTTTTACAGGGTTCGATTCTTGGACCTATCCTTTACATAATTTATCAATTGATAGCCGGTTTGAAAAACTCAAATATCGTGTGTTTGCCAACAATACGCAATTATATTACTATATTGTTGTGGATCATGTCCGAATGAGAGTAACGCCGGCCGACACCAGTAACCATAAACCGTACATGACGTAGCTGAGAGCGTGGGAATGCCCGATGTTTCTTTCCGCTCGAGAAGCCGCGGTGTCGATGGAACTTCGGCGAAAATTCTAGCATGTTCCATTGCGATATTTAAACGCTGGCTGCAAGCGTATTAGGACTGTCAAGTGGATGTTACAGTGAGGTACGCGAAATAATCTAGTAAGGTGATAGACATTCAAATAATTGAAGTATTTGTGTATTTAAAGTGAAAGAAAGTTAAGTTTGATTTTTCAGTGTGGTCAATTATTGATCAACCCATGGTGTCGGAAGTGGAATAACTGATTGAAAATTTTTTGTTTTATGGTGAAAATAAGGAGTGTCGATTACGACGAGATGAAAGATCTTAAGAAAATGTTCGAGGCTTTGCAAGCCAGCCTGGCGGAGAATGAAAAACGCAGGAGAGAGGAAGATGGACGCAAAAGAGAGGAAGATGAACGAAGAGGAGAGGAAGAACAATTACGCTGAAATGAAGAGGTTGAACAACGGAGGGAGAAAGAAAAGTTACGCAGCAATGAAGATCGTGAAATGCAAGAAAAACAGAAAATGCAGTAAAAGACAATCAGATGTGGCTCACCCGCCACATATGGCAGATGAGCTTCTCAATTGTCTATTTGAAGTAGCCTTGCCACTTCCTTTTCTGAGTCGTATTGTCCGCTCGAAATCAGATTCTCTATTTTCCTTGAAAGCGCCTTTTAAATTATCAGATTCACAAATGCACCGGGCTATCTCAAATCTCTTTCTCTCTCTCAACTCTCAGTTTTGATTGCTGTCATGGCGAGTGGTTGAAGTTCATATTCAGATATTTGTCTGTGAGCGCTGATTTCCTGTAAATTCTATGACCTGATGTCTCATCTTCACGTCTCTTCTCTAGTACATCCAAGAAGGCAACATTTTCTTGGGTTTCTCGTCTAATTTTTAATTGAATTTTTCGTTGGAGAGAGTTCATATATGCAAGAAATTTGTGGAGTAGTTTTCACCGTGCTGCCATACCACGAAGTGTTATCAACGTAACATAGCCAAACATATGCTTTCACGTCCGCTCGCACATTATTCAAATTTTTTCAAGAAGGAGTTTGCCACCAGAGAACTCAAGAGGCTACCGATTGTGGCACCTCCCGTTGATCGTAGAAAGCACCATCACTTTGAAAATAAATCAGTAAATCGATGGTAAGTAATGGGCGAATAGGACGGTTGAATTGGTCGGAAGTACCTTTCTGATTAGTTGTATTAAGTCTTTAACAAAGACAACCAGAACACTTCATTCGTTGCCAAATCGCCTTTGATACAGTCTGCCCCAGTAGTAGAAAAAACTAATCTAACCTAAAAAGTAGCTTTGTTAGAGGAATATCCGGCCGTGAAAGTATACAGTCTTTGAATAGTCAATATGACTCATGACAACTAATATTACCAGAAAGGTACCTTCATCTAGAATATATGTATGTTGAAAGAATTATGTAGGATTTTCTTACCTTGTATAAGGAATTTGGAGATTAGCAGCTATAATTATGAGAATAGATATGAATTAACAAAAGAGTAATACTATAAAAAAAATAGTGGATATTTACAATCAAGAATGATCTGGAACGGTGAGAAATCTATAGGTGAGGCATTGTCGTACAACCCAAAAAATATAAAAGAAGATTGATGAAACTTTTTTTTAGGGATAAAACACTAGAGAAAAATCCTCAAGGCGCTCTCAGAGCGGTGTCTGTGCGAAAGAACCGATTCACATTGGATTTGTATCGCTGGAGTTTATATCCATTTGGATAAACGTTCTCCAGATGAAAGAGTTCCCAAACACTGAAGTTCCAGGTATTCTGAGTTGAACCTCAAAACAATGAGCAGTCACAGTCCGTCGCGTATTTCTGATATGTACTTATCGCTCTTGATGGAATAAAACGCGCCAAATCACTTGAAGACCTCCCGTGAAAGTATTTATAGAAGAGACACAAATTCCCAACCTTTATTCGATGTTCTAGGTTATCAAGGTTGCACGTGATGTTCTCGTCTCCAGTCAGGCGAATGGCTCTTTTCTGGATGGAATTAAGCAACTTCAGAGTATGTTTGGGGGCCGGACTTTATACATGAGAATACTACTCCAAAAAAGGTCTGATCTGAGCTTCATAAAGCATCAGAAGTTGCTGAGGTTTGTACAGTTTTCTAGTTCGGAACAGTGTCCCAAGCTTTTGAGAAGCAACCTTTGCAATTCCGGCGATCTGGCATTATTATATCCGGTTTGGAGATATTTATCTTATTGGAGAAAACCGATGCCTGGGTTTTTGTGGCATTGAATTGAACATAGATACTTATCAAGACATGCAACCTCCTTCTGCCGGTGAAGATGTGTCTTCGTAGCCCATGTTCTGGAATCCAAATGGAATGACGAGACAAGTGTGCTATCGTCTGCAAAGCAGTACATTGAATTCATCGAGGACGAGTTTTCGTCGTTGATATACAATAAAAAGTGGGTTGGAGACAATGTGGATCTTTGGGGAACACCAGCGTTGATGGTGAGAGTATTCGAGAGA
This sequence comes from Leptinotarsa texana, assembly GCA_015342105.1. NCBI lineage: Eukaryota > Metazoa > Arthropoda > Insecta > Coleoptera > Chrysomelidae > Leptinotarsa > Leptinotarsa texana. The sequence continues at coordinate 4,804 of WOGN01002687.1, forward strand.
TGTCCATCGACATCAACTTGCAGGGAACGTTCTTTTAGGAAGCTGAAGATCTTTACACAGAAATGATCCGACAAGCCATATCATAAAAGTTCGGCCAACAAACCCTCATGCCACACACGGTCAAAGGCTTTAGAAATATCAAGCGAAACAGCTTTTGATTCTCCACGTTTTTTATTGCGTTATTCCAAATGTGGGTGACATACGATAGAAGGTCGCCTATTGATCTTTGTTTCCGAAATCCATATTGATGATTACTCAAGATGTTGAAGCCTTCCAAATATATAAGGATATGGTGGTTAACCAAGCAGTCTTCCAACAAGAATGAAAAACCCCTTTCTTGTAAGACAGGTTGAACAGCCTGCAACAGAGAAAGGTGACTGGAATTTCTAATACAGAAAATTTCTCGGCATTTCACTGCAAAATATGGCATTCCTAGTATTCGATGTTCATTCTGAAGGAATCAGTAAAATAAATATTCCATTATCCCTCAAATTATACCATCTATATGTTAGGAATCACACGTTAAAAGGTAAGACCTGAGGGTTGTCGTTCGTAGGGATAAGACAGCTGGTTAACTGAAAATAGAGTTTTTTCAAACATATTTTTATATAAATGAAATAGATGGTGTTCTCATAATCTATAGGGTTTTTGATTGATGGTTGACGTTATCTTCAATGTATTTGTTCGTATACGTGAAACTGAAAATTGAGTATCGCCTCTAGGGAACAAACAACACTGGAAAAATGATTTTTCGCAAACAGTTTTCCGGACGATTTGTCATGTTTTTAAACACATTATGTTATTAATACTCCCATATGGCCGCATACACTTATGCCTTCGTATGAAAAATCCCCTTCATTTCTCGTGATTCTTCTTGCCTTGCAAGCAATAAAGGAGATGGAGTAGCAGCAAAATCGAATTGTCTGCGTAATTTAAATTCCATTATGTCCTTTTCGAAGTGGATGCATTCAATATCGGTCGGCAGAAGATAGATTATGGATCCGAAATTTTCGGACGGTTCGGTGCTTGTTAAAGTTTCCACAAGACTGATCCAAATTCCTCTGGTGGGCATCTTCCATTTAAAACGGAGTCGAATAGAGCTAGGGATGAAAATAATGGGAATATAATATGTTGACATATTTCCAAGTTATCATTTATGAATTTCCCTAGTTTGGACTTCCATTGTCTAATATGTGAAATGATTTGAAATCCCCGAAACAATGGAAGTCCAAACTAATGAAATTCATCATGAAACATTGTCAATCATCTTCAAACAAACGTTATCATTTATTGGATTTGTCATTTGAATTTTCAATCACAATAACGGTTCCATGAAAATAATCTTGCGATTGTCTGGAAGAAAATGTCATCCAAAGATGATCAACCAAAAATTTGGTCGACAAAGGATTGAAAATTTCTTCGGCGAACTTTCGCGCACTAATAAAAACTCAAATTCCTACCTTCCAGAATGAGACCAATTGATTGAAACGACAATAATATCTGATATTGGGGTAACTAGAATCTTGCCCACAGGTCTAATCCTGTTTCTGCTTTACACTCCCCGCGATCATTTCCCATTCTCAGTCGATCAACGTAAGTGACATCAGCTGGCTTTGAATCTGTTTCAATATTACCTATCCTATAGTTCCCAACTTCTTTGAATTCTTTCTTGATGAAGAGGAGTATCTGGCAAGGGTGCCTGTGTAGGGAACTAGCACACATATCTGTTGGATGTATTTCATCAGTTCGAACTTCCATTGTCTAATCTAATAATAGTTATCACCCGAACACGATTGTGGATATTAACAATCGAAACGTCGTGGCATAACTTGGTTTGAAACCTTTAATTTTTTCTATTTGTTTTTTCATTTTTTGCTAATAATAATTTTTTTAATCTTTATTTTTCAGCTTTTATCAATATTTTGATTTTATTTGTTTGGTTGTAGCTTGTATGTTAATTTTTTGTAAATTCAATTTTTGTTTAATAAAATTGTTATTTTCGGTTAATCTCATTAATTTTGTAATTGTTTTTTTCCGTCCGAACTGATGAACACTCAAAACATTGTCGATCACCTTCAAACAAATGGAGAATTATACTCCTCTCTCTAAAATTTTCAGAAGTGACGGACATGATGGCAACACCATTTCGGTTAAATTTGGACAAATATTACTGAAATTTTCTGTGTTTTTATGAAATTAATAATATCCTCAAAATTTCGATTAGTCTTTTTTAAAGAAATATATTTCAAATTTTATTCTATAACTATTACCTTCAGACAATCAATTGCATTTTTTATTTATCGGAAGGTCACATTTCTCAGTGGGTGTTTACATTCCAGAAGCGAGAAATTACGTACTTTTGTTGAGTAAAATGGTGGGAATTATGCCAACCTTTATTCATACATCAGCTTGTATCTTGCATCAATTTTCATATTAGAGATGATCTTTATAATCCATAAGTAATAGGAAAAATATCTGCTATAGAACTCGTTGAAATAATCTGACTCTCCCTATCCCCACAACCAATCTAGATTCTTCAATCTATAACTGGGTAAAAATGTACACTAAATAACAGGATGAGAGTGACGAGAGGAGCTACAATACTTTAAGAAATAAAAAAACTAGTGATTGAAAAGTCTTATCAAAGTTTATCTGAATTCTATAGTGATACAATTTAATGTTTTCATCTTTCAGTCATCTATCGTGGGTTTTTTGATAGTTTCAAAATCAAAATTGGGAACGATGAATGTTTCAAGATTTCATTTCGAAATATTTATTTTATACGTACGTATCTTTTCTTGATAGTCTTCAGATTGATTTGAATAAGGCAATTCAAACAGTCAGACCTTCGACTGTGGGAATCTACTACACAGCCACTTCCAACAGATTTCGAATCGAAAGGGTTATTTGACTAAATGATAATGAAGAGGCAGACAAAAAAAGACTTTTCCCCCAATGGATTTATAGTATTACACAAAAAAATACTTGCCTGTCCAATTATCACTTTATTAAGCTGTGATCTTGTATTTTTCCTCACTGAAGAATTGCTCGTTTTTTCAATGATAGCAATATCAGTTCTGGCTGCTATTAGATCAGATAAATCAACATCAGGATCAACTTTTAAGAGTTTACGATTCTCGTGGTAAACTTTTTCAAATAAATCATCTTTACCTCTTGTTCTATCAGACCACTGCAAAATTAAATTCAACATCCAGCACATTTTGAAATTTCAAATCATAAATATACCTGAAAAGACTGTATAGTGACATCCAACCGAGTAAGCAACATTTCTCGCCTGATTCTATATTCCTTGTTCAAATCATTTTGAACACCATTAAGAATACCCCATTGTTTTTCTGAAAGGAACCCATTGAATATTCCTTGGCCAACAATGTCGGCTCCTGCCTTATTCAAAACTATAGGAATGGTGGGTCCGAGCTTTTGGAACAAAGTAGTTATTGATATATTTGCTGGAGGCTTCGGAAAACGTAGAGTTTGTAATATTAACCGCATATCCTTTCCTTCAGGAGTTTCCTGCTGCAAAAGTAATGATCAGGTTATTTAAATGAAAACTCTTTTCAACCCTACTACTTACAAGTTTCAACTCAATTTTTTTTTCCGGTCTCTTATCTGCCAGTATGCGAGCTCCCATTAATTCCGTTAACAAGTAATCCAACAATAAGAGTCTATCCGAAACATTTTGTAAACGATCCGAAACGTGGCCGTGGGTTAGTGATTTGTAAGGACAATCTAAAAAACAACTATAGATTCAACACATTTGAGATAGAAAAAAAAAGGATTCAAGTACTACTTCTCTCTAAAATACTTGAAAACAAACTTCAACCACATGAAACAATAATTGAGAAAGCATTTTCTTCTTTTATTAGTAAGTACAAAGCACTATGTATCAATATTGCATACTTAATTCCTTAAGAAAGGAAGTGACTTCCATTATAAATGCCACAGAATCCTCGGGGCATGTTATCGCATTAACCTCTTCGTCGATACCTTGAAGGGTACGAATTTCATTGGTAAGGAAATTAACAACCTTGGTATATTCTATGCTCTTTGGTCCTCCTTCTATTGCTAGAGGAAAATGTGGCTTCTGAAGCAGAAGTCCAGAATATCTAAAAATAACGCAAATATTTGTCAAATACCCTATCAATTTCTTGTAAAGGTATAAATTTGTCTTCATAGGAAAAGAGGATAAGAAACAAATACTGCAATAGAAATAAGCAGTCAAAATGTTTGTCTTTTTTATAGTACTATAGTTTGTATTGGGTCATACTTTTTGGCCTATCAATAGTGAAATATATATACCTAAGGGCTGTCTTTTATAAAATTACTCACTGTTAAAAATAATGTCTACCTTCAAAAAAATATTGGTGACCTACCCAATTGTGTCCAGTGCATCTAATATTTTCTCTTCTAATCTACTCATTGTGAAAACAATACTACCGAGAGTTTTTTTTAATGGCGATAGATTTAAATTTATCTTTAATCAGAAAAACTTAAGGTATGTTATAACATTAAGCCGCTATCGAGTGGGGTTAAACTCATTCTCTTCTTTTAGTTCTTTTTAAAATATTACTATTCATAGCAAAAAAGCAGAATCCAGAATGTAATTGACAAATGACAGGTTTGATGGGTGGATGACAGAATGATTTATTGACTAATTTCATTCTTCTTTCTTCTTTTTCCATTAATGGCTTCAGCTGCCAGGGCTATCCAGCCAGGAGTTACAGTATCATGTTGCTACTACAGGTGGAGCCCACACTGAAGTGGATCTGAGTTGGACCCAAACCCCACCTGGGTTTGCGCTAAAACAAAGTTCGACTGTAATTTGAAGTCAATTAACAAGCAATGTCCGACTGCACTAGAGTGTAAGCAACGAATTTCGTTAGCCCATAGGACTAAAGTCACATAAATCTCGAAATGATATTAAAATATTTATTCGTGAGTTTTTTGACTAGTACCCTTTCAGTTCTTTGATTCTTCGTCACTGAACGATTTTTTAAATTCACCGATGATGAGTATTACCAATAAGGCACGAAATCTGCACATTTTCATTACTTTCGCACATTTCCAATCCTTTTTAGTTTTTGCGTATTTTAGTTTTTACGCATTTTTTGTGACCTTTACACTTCAAAAGATCAATTCCAAGTGTTAGATCCCTTTCTGATTTAGTTTTTGATTTAACATGCTCGATCGCTCTATGACACTTGACAGAAGAGTCACAGGAGCAGAAAAAAAAACAGTGCAAAGTCTACGTTCACATGTCATTTTGTGGCATATCAACTTACATTGGAGTGCCTCAGACTCATTGATTCAGAATCAAGAGGAAGATCAAAAACTGATCGATCACTTGGTGATCGAAACACGTGTCGAGGTGTTGAAATAACGGTTTAGTGTTGGGAAAGAACTCCAGTAGTATTCATTACTACACGAAAGGTTCCAAACAGTGTATCACAAGTATAAAGGAACTTATTCAACAAATGAACGAGTACAATCCTCAGACACAGAATACTAAGCATTCTGTGACAAAGACAAGGACAAAAAAACGAACTGTGTTCCGTCCTGTCACAAGAGGAAATGCCAATATTGCCAATGCATCATAATGGAGTAAAGGATGAAGTAATGGTGGTATTACCAGTTGTGAGGGTTTTGTGATATGAAATTTTCGAAGATTTAGTACTTATCGTTGACAATTTATTTCAAGTGCAGTTTAGTTGAATAATTGTGACGGTGGGAGTGTTGTGAAAAATATGTTACATTTGGAGAAACAAATCAGGTCACATCGATCTTTGCACTAAGTGTATTAGTAGGTATCTATTCCCCTAAAAGGAAGAATCGAAAGCCGATATCATCCTAATCTACAAAACCTTAAGGATATTCTCAAATGTCATATCCAGGGCGTCCACCGATCATGCAAGGCCTTCCCATGGCTTATATGTCTATGGGGGCACCTGCACCCCAGTTGATGCCAGCAGTTATGCCTATACAACATGTGAGTATTCTAGAAACATATAACTTTAAAAATATCTACTCTAGTTTTACTGCAAGCACATATTTTTGGGTTGTTTTTTTCCTTCAATTTGCCACCTTTCATTATATTCATCAGGTTTAAGGAAGTCTGTTTCATAAATCTACAGTATTTTACAAGTGTCATTTAAAAAAGAAGTAACCCAGTTAATACAAGAGAAGAACATTTTGGTTTCAAATAATCTACAAATGATAGCTTTGATTTCAAGAAAAAACACCGGTAATCTACGATAGACTTAAATATCCTTAAAGAACTCTAAAAAGTTACACTTGTCAAGGAGATTGCCGTTGCTCTATTTCTCAATATCGAAGGAGCATTTGACAATGCATTACGTAAATCTATAGGATCATCTCTGGCTAGGAAAGAAATATAATCAAACATAACTGGCTAGATCTATGATATGCTGGTAAACAGAATTGTAACTACGACTCTTCAAGGTGAGGCCTATATGTTCAGGGTCACCAGAGGCTGCCCTCAAGGTGGGGTACTATCTTCCCTTCTATGATCGCTCCTGATGGATAAGCATACTATCCAGCTCTCGACAGAAGAAAAGTAGATCTGCAAGCTTATGCAGATGACAAGGTCATCTGCATTAGGAAGCTGGGTTTATTTGGTCCAGTGTGAATAGGTGTGACCTACAATAAACCCTTGCAAGTTGCGATGGAGCGTCGAATAGACCCAGTCACTTTTCACCTAACCTAACCTACACTTGTCATTAAAGCATTGTCAAATAAGTACCTCAAGTGTATTTCCATTTGCTTGCTAATGAACACAATCTAGTCCGACTAATGTAAACTTTTTACAAACTTATACTAAATTCTTATTATTTTTTTCATTTTAGAATCTTAGTTTTAGGCCAGCTTTGTCAAAAAAGTTTTGTATTCTTCAACAATTAAGCATTTTTTGATTGATTGATTGATAGGAAAGAACAATTATGAGTTTCTCTCAGTTAGCAATGTTTTCCTATATTTCTGTAAATAACTTGCAATAAGCAATCTTGTCACACATCTCTTTCGACAATCGTTTATGAAGAAAAAACAATTGTCATTTTTTATGTGTAAAGACACGTGAAATACGCATTGCATTTTTTTTTAACTGTTTTGTGAAAATGTCACAATTAAGTGTTTTTCGAATAGGCAAGTCCTGAACAAAAACTATTTTGATCAATTTTCGAAAAATGCATATATAATATAATATTTGATTAGATTTTGCAGAGATGTATTTTTCTAATAAAAACATTACCCAAAAAGTTTTATGTCATCTAATTTCTTCTTTAAAGAAAAATTGATTTTATATACAGTAAATCACAGATAAATGAATATAAAGAAAGCGGCATTATCAGATTATTCTGGGGAAAGATCATTACAGTCGACATAAACAATGAGCATGATTGAAAATAACGTGGCTATCATTGTTTCTCAAAAATAAAAAAACTATGTTATGTAATAAAAAAACCCTTTGTTATATGTGATGAAAATGGTGTTCAATACATATAAAAAAATTAAATTGATACTTTTTCTGAAACAATACATTGCACTGAAAATCTCTCAATCATTCTTGTAAAAGGAGAAAAAGTAGTAGGGTGTTGAATTATTTCATCTCATTTTTCTAAAGATAGTCAGAAAAAATTGAAATTATGTCTAATTCAAAACAAAGCTTAATTGGCTAGTAGTATTTATTTGCAGAATAAACAATGGCCTGAGTCAAAGATCATGTAAACTGCTATCACTGAATCAGGATTAGTTCTAACATTGAAGAATTTAGATTGGAAAAATGCCCCAAATTAAAAAGGAATTACAGAAATAAAATAATATTGTGATTGCACATAATATATTTCAGCTGATGGAAAATAATTTTCTATTATTAACTGACCGTCATTCATTTCCGAGAGAAAAGTAAATCTTTGTTTTCTGCAGATGGTGCCTATACAGGTTACCAGCGCGCCACAAATACGAGCTTATCCTAAGCTCAATCCTAACAGAGAACAACAGAAGCAGATACAAGGACCAGCTGTGACAGTATTCGTTGGTAAGTTTAGTGTCTTTACAGCTATTTGAGTAATTTAATTTCTTTCAATTTGTGCAGGGAATATTACGGAACGTGCCCCAGATGCCATGATACGGCAGATTCTAGCAGCTTGCGGTCATGTAATCAGTTGGAAGAAAGTTAAAGCTTTTGGATTCTGCGAATTGGCTGGACCTGATGCTGGTCTTAGGGCTGTTAGAATTTTACATGATCTTATGATAGGGGATAAGAGATTAGTCGCTAAGGTTGACGCTAAGACTAAAACAGTTTTAGACGAATATAAAGGTATTCTTATTTTCTGAATTCCATAATGTATTTTATTTTCATTATTGGTATTGAGTTGAGATCACTTTTTTACATTGAACTGTGAATTGATGACATTTAATTGTACAATTCCGACTTAGTTTTTCACAAAGCAGATGAGACATCTTACAATTTGTATTCAGTATAAATTTCTCGTTTGAAAATTGAGAAGCAGGATTAAGCCAATATTATTTTGATACAAATCTTCAAAAACGTAAGTTTTCTTTGTATTTGTGCCTCGACCTATGCAAGAAACATTTTATATTCCATTCTCTTTTTTGAGCTGAGAGACGAAGAAGGCAGAAGGGGTCAACTTCCCCCCTGCAGGATGAGCCTGAAGAGGAGGAGCTTGATGAAGAAACTCAAGCTCTCGATGCGGTTGCTTTGGAAAGAATCAAACAAATAATTTATGAATATCAAGAAGAGATGAACAACTTTGAGGCAAAAAAAGAAGGTGAGTCGACAAATTAATTGAATGTTTGTACATGCTGAATGCTATTTGCGTTTACAGAAGAAGTAATTGAAAAGTGGAACAAGGTTTTGGCAGAAGCTGAAGTGGAGGAAGAGAAACGAGATTTAATTACTAGGGAAATAGGAAAGTTTCGGGAAATCATGAAAGTAAGTATCCAGTATTCAAGACCTCTCGGCAATAACTTAAATTTAATGAAAAACATATTTCCACAAATTATAATGAATTTTTGCTGCTAACTTGCATTCCATTTCTCGAATGGAGTTTTATGGTGGAAGTATGTCGTTCTAATGTCTTACTTTGGTCAAGTATCATTAATGGTAGGGAAGGGGGAGTTATATCTTAATTATTTGTGGGTATTAGAAGTAAGTTGCGCTCATATGGTGCTTGAAACCAAACAGGCTTATGGAATCGGCGCAGTCCCACCTAGGTTCGGCCCGAGGCGCCGCTGGTGAGTAACGTGACCACAGTTAAATCCACTCGATCAACATGTTCACATCACATGTCGACTAATCTTCAAGAGTCTGCAACTCATTTTCATATCACAATAAAAATCAATCTTTATATATTGAGAAATACTCTGGTTTGATACTTTTTTACTCGCTTAAGCCGGCATATGATGTGAATATGTTACAGTTTTAGTTGAAATTTACAAAATGATTGAACATAAATTGTAACATCTGCCTTGTATGTATACATATACTTAGTGCTGAAGATAATGTGTAGGTGGAGTAAATTTTTATGAAATATTCTTTATTTAAAATAACAATAAAAAAATAATGTCAAGCAGTAACAAAAAGTTAATTGAATAAGACAAATTTTCGATGGGTAAGTGATAGTTTTCGATATCCTTTTCAGATAATAAAATATATTTTATTGTACATCTATGGATCAAATCTTGTTGGCTTAATAATATATTCCAGAATTATTCATTTTATTCATGCAAAAATTGTAATAAGGGCTGCCAAATTGGATATTTTTGATGTATCTGATGATGAATTCAATATTCTTGTATCGGCTCCTTCAATGAATTGGGCATTAGCTAGTAATAATAATAATAATAATATTGCCACAGACAACTGATGCCATCTCTTGATAGAAGGTATCATAACAATTTCGTTTTGAAGAAATATATTGTATTACATAGTTTTATTTCCTCTGGTGATTGATTATATTCGTTCAATTTTTGGAAAAATATAGATTCCATTGCATTCTTCTGCTTTGTCTCATTGATATGAGAATTATGTACGTATCGTGTATTACAGTTATGTAATTCACTGTTGTATGTAACAAATTGATCGAAGTAATCAGAATTCCTTCAATAACTACTACTTAATCAAAAATCCAACAAAATTATTCCAAATATAAAGTCTTTGTTTCGTAAAATGAAATGATTCTAAATTTTGACTTCAAAAACAAGTTGGCAAAGTTGCACACACAGTCAGAACAACAGATAGCCCAAACAAAATAGACAATACCTAAGAAAAAATGTATCGATACAATTTTTGTAGAGAATTTCACGATCTACAAACTTTTGTCTGGATCATTTTTTCGGTTGCTCTCGCTGTACAAAAATTCCATTTGTTGCAAATGCCTGCAAACTCGGCCCTTTTTCCGTCTATTTTGTCTGGACTAAAGAATACACAATATAAAAAGTTTTATGTTGTTGCCAAGTTCATATCAAATGCTAGTGACGCCACGACCATCGTTTTTATTCGATTTAAAAAAAAATACTGTTGAAAAATTTGTGAAAAATATAAAACTGGCTACCATTATACAGGTAGTTTTCACTTGTTTTCTTCTAGGTGGTTATCCCAATATTAGTGTAAAGATTCAATATATTATAAAAGATAGTTTTTGTCCAGAGTAGTTGACATTATTTTTCGTACTCTGAAAAATTGTAATGGAACTGGTGTTTCACTACAAATTGTGGTGGAATAATATGAACAGCATTAAGACAAATAACTTCTATCAAGGTACCATATTTTGGTATTGCTATATTGTGAAGCAGATTGAATGAATGTTTTGGGAATTCTTGTTACAATTTATGTTGTAAAAGTTTTACTATTTAATGTGAAACCACCTTATTTTATATTAGTTGTATTATATTTATGCTGCGGTTCGTATTTGTAAGTTACGTTCCGTAGCTTAACTTTCATTGTCATCGATATTGTGGAGTTTCGAGTTTTGGATCTGTCCACCTCTCTAAGGAATTCCATCTTCAGTTTTCAGTGTAAGTTTTAATCGTTCATGTAGAGATATTTGTCCTTGAAAAATAATGACAGTTTTACAGTGAAGTGTTGGCAACATGAAATTATCCAAAATTGAAAATTTATTATAATGTGATTTATCACAGGAGATTCCTCAATTCTTCATTACTCATTTTTTTTTTGTGGAAACGACGATTTTCTTCACTTGCCAACACTTCACTTGAATTCAATAATTGTTTATTGTATTTAATTGCAACACTACTTTCTCATAATTGTTACTTTGTTTTAAATTATTTCAAATTCATATGCTGTCTCTAAACTAAACTGAATTGTATTTCATCAGTTCGGACTTACATTGTCTAATCTAATATAAATTAATTTGAAAACCCTGAAAAAACAATTACAAAATTAATAAGATTAACCGAAAATAACAATTTTATTAAACAAAAACTGAATTTACAAAAAATTAACATACAAGCTACA